>JANHGN010018033.1:51506-95145 GCA_024605025.1 Megaceryle maxima
CGTTGTCTCACGCATTCATGTTCGAATATGGGATGAGAGGGTAGGTGGAGGGGGATGTGGGGGGGGGGGGGTTGGGGGCTCGGGGGGGAGGGGGGTGGGGTGGAATTTGATGCATAAATTTTTATTTGCACAGCAGCCTCCAAAGCAGGAACCCAATCCTGATTAGAATCCAAGCTTCATCATAGTAAGAATACAGAAACGGATAATTGTAGATAGATACATTTCAAAACAATTAGTATTTTAGGAAGATCAGTTTAATGCTTTACAGTCTTTCCATTTGTTACTTCAAATTATGCTGTTACAAAATAATAAAAAAAAAAAAGGGGAGGGGGGGGGAGGTTTATGGACCTACTGATGTATTTTAAAACTGGATTTATAGACCCAGTATTGACCTTCTTTGGTTTGGGATTTTTGTGTCATGTGTTAACTTCCTAGCCTGAGAAAATAAATATTTTTACAAAACGTACTCAGAAGAGATAATGTTACATATAATATCATATATAATAATAGTGTTGCATAGTTATAAATTACATACCACTTTTTTGAAAGATTATATTACACAAAACCAATCATTAATCTTTATGATAAAATGTTCTAAGACAGTATTTTCTCATTAAGACTTGATGGGAGTCAGTTTTCCATGTGAGAAAAAAAATGTTGCCCAGGCTTATTTGTGTTTTCTGACAACCTGGTGTACTGATGGTAAATTATCTTAATAAATGTTATCCAAATAAATTGCTGGGAAACTAGTGTGTTGATAAATGGTAAAGATTAAAACATCTTCATTAGCCAGTCACTTTGCACCAGAATAAATAGGAATTTTATTCTCAATACTTCCAGCAGCTCATTGTCTGACCTTTCTTGCAGGTCATAATTTGTGTTGAGTACTGTTTAATGTAAAACCACTCTTACCTGCCAAGAAATATTTGATTTCATGAGATAACGGTTCCAGTGGCAGCTTAAAGAGCCTTGTAACAATCTGTGTCATTTTGCAATTCTTGTAACAGCTTGTGCACTGCACAAGCACTATCTCTGATGAATACTTAAGAAACTTCAAACTAAGAGGAAAACATACTCAGCCACAATTACTCAAAATTGGTGAACAACTGAGGATCTCACTCTCTCCAGTGTTCACAGTGCTCTGTTCCAGATTTTGGGGTGCAGGTAACTTTTGACAGACTTTCAGTTACATAAAGTCCATTGCAGAGGGAAAGGAATAGATTATACCCAAGATTTGGTGAAAAAGGGGATGGAAGACGAGAGGGAGAAACTGGTACTGATCAAGCAATGAAGTTAAAGAGCTGGGGAAAGGTAGGATTTCACCCTAGTTTCCTCCAGGACAGTTTACTGAGAGCAAGCAAGGAACTCAAAAGAAGTTATAAAACATCTCTACATGGCAGGGATTAGGACTGAATCTGGGGAAGGATTCAGTCTGGTGACAGTCAGCTCAAGGGAGGATTTGACAAGCCGCTGGAGAAAATTTAGGAGGGCCAGGTGAAAGGGACAGCAAGGTAACAGACTGGGATTAGTATCTGGACAAAATAAGGCTGGATAAGAAACAGAGAAGGGGAAGAGAGAAGGTATCTTGTCAGTTCTAGAGCTGGAGTGCAGCATATTATAGCTTGCTCCTGCTATTGTCCTGTGAAATCACCTGTTATAAACTAGAAAATTGTAAAGAAATAATATGTCAAAATAAAATATTTTATGTTGCAAAGCAGACCCCTTGAACATGGGGAAATTAAGGTTATTTTTGTGGTCCTTATGTGAATGTATCGGATAGAAGCCTTTAATTATTTAATTGTGCCTGCATGACATTTTCCCTACAGAACCTGCTACTTATTTGTGAAATGCATATGTCTCCTTTGGGGATTAAGTGGGCATTTTGTAGTAATGAAAGCTTTGTCTTTGAGACAACTAGCCTTAGTTATCTCATTCTACAGGGTTTAATTTCACTCCACTTTTGTTCAGCGCCAGAAAAAGATAAATAATACTGACCTGTCACATCTTGAGTGTTCTGAAAATAAATGTATAAGTGGGTGTCTGATAGCCATGACAGAAAGATCTTAGAAAAATTACCAATTCTGTTTTAATAACATTTTTAATTAGTATGTGGTAAATAAAACATAGGCTCACGCCTTGAACAAAGAGAATAAAACTAAAGATACCAAATAGCTGCTCATTAAGGAGTTTTAAGTCTGTGAACTGAAGGAGGAAGGGACCCAGTGTAAAAATAATAAGCATATGATTATACAATTTAAAAAGCTGCATTATACAAAGACAACTTTAATTCTGGAATTTACTGCTGTTTAGTTTCTTGACATAATTTTGGGGGTTAATTTATGATTAGATATGTAAATCTTGCCCTAGGAATTACCAGATGTTTGATTTTAATTTTACTGATTTGAGACATTCTTTATTGGTACTGATAATATTTCATAAATAGCAAATTGCTGAATTAATGTTTTCCAGAGAAAACATATGAAGTAGAAACTACATCAAACTCTTGTTCTGAATGTCTCAGAATCACTTTTACCTTTATTTACTCATTTATTTACTTATTTTTTAGAGGGGAAGAAGAATAACAATGTTATCTAGAAGCATCTTAAATCTTGTGGGAGGCTTCTAGAAAACCAGTGATGTCCTTCTAGTATAGGTAAGGGAGCCTTATTTCCAGGGTATAGCTGATTTCTCTAACTAGGTGCAAATCTGCAGTGAAATCTGCCAGATTTCTGTGACTTTAGGATGTTAGGCTGTACAGCTTACTAATTAATTTGAAAAGTTATGGTGTCCTTATACTAACAGATATGTTCCTGCTACTTTTTGTTTTGTTGTGAGACAATGTCTTGCCTCAATTTAGCATAGCTCTATAAGATGTAGTAGTATTTACCTCTGGTTGCTTTCCTGAGAGCTCTTTCTCTGAATCCATATACCAAAGCTCCAGAAAGGAAAAGTCAAAAGGATGGGTTAGTTTTAGTCTTCTAGAGAGGAAGTAGTTACAAAAATGTTTCCAAAAGACAAGATTAATTCACAGACAGCTCCCTAAAGGCATGCTGTGCCTTCTGCTTGTAATGGTGAGAAGATAGTCACTGCAAGATGGATAAAAGTGTGTTCTCCAAAGACTGCATTTTATCTACTAGCAGTAGGACATGGACAGAAGTATCCATGAAATTAATTAAAAAGCCCCTGTTTCTCAGGAATGTGTAAACATGACAGTGGCAGTGATCTCTTTTACACCTCTTGGGTCCTGTGTTTTAACTGTGATTGAATTGAGCTGTCAGATTACATATAGAGTGACAACTCTTTACCAGCTGCAGCTGGATGAATAATGCAAAGAAAATGTTTGCAATCTTCTTTTACTATATAAAATATTTTTTTCTTATTCTTTTAAAACCCATTTTGAGTTTCAGGTATATTTGTGTGGCAAGCAGTATCACAGATATTTATGAATACATAGTTGTAAACTTGCTGCAAATTCACAGTATAATTGTGAAATATTAGATAATTGATAACGTTAAAAAATAATCTAATATTCTGTCAGCTGCATGCCATTATTCATTCTCTTCAGCTGTGGGTTATGCTCTTGTATTAGAGATAGGAATAAGATTAAAAGGCTGGTGGCGAGATTCTAGGTGATGAAAATACTTGGTGATGAAACCAATGGTGGACTATTTATGAAGCAATTTATGTTGAAACTTTGTGAACTTCTAAGCTTAAGTTCATAAAGTTATGCTCCAAAAGTCATGTATATATAGAACATGAGAAGCCTGAAGTTCATGAAAGTTATGGATCTGTAGTGTTTCTGGAAAACCAGGCCATATAAGGTAGCTGTTTAAAGTATGCAGATCAGTACCACAGTGTAGGAAACTGTTCAGAAGATTGACTGTTGATGTTAGTGGAGCTGTCACATTGTTTTCATGCTACTGTTTTTATAGTCTTGCCTATTATTTCCTTTTTATGCTTCTATTCCTAAATGAAATCCTTGAGTGTTCATCTAGTTCAGATCAGCACATCAGAATTATCATTTCTAATCAAACTGGTTTGAAATTATTGACATTCCATTGCCCTTCCCAGACGTTCCCCAATTAATTACGAGTTTGTTGGAGGGGAGGGGGGAATGCCTAAAGTGGTAGATACAATAAAATGCTTGTGAAACTTTTTTAACAGCCATGACACTCTCCTTGTCTGTACCTGTTGAATTTTAAAAATTGATGACAATACTCAGTAGTGAAAAAATAGTAATATAATTACTAGTGATTAATAAAATGTCTTGTTATATAAAGACATTGCAGTGCTAAAATAGACACATGCAACATTTTCAAACCTATGTATTTTAAATCCTACTATTAACGATGCTCAAAATAACATTACTAATATTTCCAAAGTCTAACAAAGAATTTATTTTTACTGTTAAACAAAACAGAGTTTCTGCAATGATGTACAAACAAACAGAGAAAATATTTTTATTTCTTTTTGTCAGTATATTAATTGTGGCTTTATTGGAAAAGGTTTATGAGAATATTTTGTTGATCTTGGGATCATCTATATCTTTTTAAGGTTAGTTGGTGCTTTTGCTAAGTGTTCTTAGAAATACACTGTGATTTTTTTAAGTGATCTCATCCTCCAGATTCACACAGTGTCATCTTGTTTCCCTATAGCTCTGTCAGCACTTTTCCCCTCCTTTCCCCATTTTGCTTAAAATGGCTTATCGGTCTGACATATTGATCCCACTCGGTCCTGTGATAATAATTGATTTTATTCTCAATGGAACCATAGCCTGTCATCAAACTTACTTTTTCTTTCATATCAAGATAGGTTTGATTGGCTTATTTGACATTAGAAAGCAGCTGTGCTTGGTTATGATCAATACACTTGTATTCTCTGTTCTTTATTGTTCTCAGTAAGACTACGTTAGCAAATGAACTGTAAAAATGCTTCAAATACCTGTGAAATAGTAGTAAAATCTTACTTCTGTTGTTAGGTGAAGTGTAGATTATTATAAATATTATTAGAAATATTGGACTACTATTCCTGTGGTACAAGTCTGCTATGGCATAAAGTTAAAGAATGGTAGCTTTTCAGCTAAAGGCATAGCATGTTTACTTTGTCTTGTCTGTATGGAGACACTAAGGAAAGTTGATCCAAATTAACTGCAAAAATATTATTAGTTAAACTATATTAAACATGCATGTGAATCCTCTTATTCAGAATTAAGGTGGCCTTAATTCTATTTGTTAAGAATTTTCTCTTTCATTCTCAATAACGATAGCCATACAAAATGTTAATACAGTTTAACTAATCTTCTTCAAAGTCCCATTTTAATTAATTTGGATTAATTCTTCAGTATTCCTATTTAGATCAGCCTTTTTTCAGTGTTACTCTATCACTAATAGTTCAGATACAGGCTCTTTTATACTGGTGGATATTCAGTGGTATCAGAATATAAATATTCAAAGGAGGTATCATCTGCATGAAGAGTTTTTCAGTAGTCTGTGATACATAATACAAAATATATACTCAGTAGCTTAGAGTGTTGCATCAGAGATAAAAAGGCTGTGTTACTTTTAAAGCCACAGAAAGTGCTGTAAGACCCCCTCAGTGTTCCTTTGTGTGTATAGTGAAGGAACTGACCTTATGTGTGTGGGGGTGTGTATATATATATTTTTTTTTTTTTTTTTTTTTAATTGGGAGATTTACAGGTAGCCAAATGATTGCTGTCTCCTTGACAGAACTGATGCTGTGGCTGCCATCACCACTACAACTTATAAAATTATGTAAATAAATACAGGGAGAATGAGAAAACCTTGTTCCATATCTTCTGAGTGAAATATATGTAATTTAGTTTTTCAACCTGAGTAAATCTAGTAAATAATAGTGAAAAATAAGAGAGAAGATAAAGGAATAAAATGTAGTTTGAAAGTGAGATACCTCAAAACGTTCATGTTAAGGTGACAGAGAGCAGAACAGTTTCTTCCACTTTCTCATTCCTATCAAGTAAAGAAGTCAAGCATAAATAAGAAGTTTGCATTTTAGTGGGGGAAAAAAAAAAAATTGTGGGTTTTTTTGTTTGTTTCCCAGCCAAATAACTCAGGTTACTGTAAATTTCTGAGTTAGCATAGTTATGGGATTTTTTTTTTTTAATCTGGCTTTCCTACCTATGACAGAAAACACTGCATTTTACATTGAAAAAATGTTATCTGGATAAAAAAAAATACTATTTTTTTTTCCCTGTTTTTATTTCCCTCTGTCAAATTTAGACTGTATCTATAGATGACTCTGATATAAGTGGAGGCATGTTCTATACCAGACATTAACATGCGATTACTGGAAGCATTAGTATCTTATCTGAAGGTGTAACTTGATTATTCTTAACCAGCTACATCCAAAGTACATCCAAAGGTGTTTCTCAACTGAAGCAATTTTAAAAGGAAATATAAGTCTTTCAAATATTTTCTTCATTTTTGTTTCAGAGCTGTCCCTTTATTGCTGTCATTATTTCAAAGGATTTGGGGTTCAATAACTGTTTTTTATATGATGCAAAGTATGGAATTAAGGAAAGTATGCATTAAGGAATATCAAACTGAATTGCTTAGCAGTGACTCACTTTTCTTGAAATTTCTGCAGTTAAAACTTTGAGTGTGCTTAAGGACCAGGAAGAAGTTTTGTAACCAGAACTGTCTTACCTCTGTAGCAGAATGCCTTTCACATCTTTTAGCTTTCCTGTAAAACACACAGGGGGTTACCTGCTTCTGCACTGCTGCATATCAGCTAATACACATGTTGTGGGGGAAGTTATCAAACATGTGCTACTCTTTAAGCTGTAGCTGAGGTGTAGTACTGGAATTTACTGGTTTGGTTATAGAGAAAGAGCAGAAGAAATCAGATTTCTGCATGAATGTGGGAGTTCTTGAAGCCACTGTCTTCACACTCATCCAGATTTCTTTTCCCATAAGGTTTCTTTTCCCATGAAGAAAAATGGCACATAGTGATCAACAAGAGGTTATTGCTTGTAAAATGTGATGTTTCATCCTGTTAAGGAACAGAAACACTTAAAAAGATCATGATTTTTACTCGTGTGTTGACATGCTATTATCTTTGATTTTAAATACACTGGATGTGGTGGATTTCTAAGCTCCAACTACTTTCCTTTTGTATAGTATTAGTTCCTGCCATTATCAGTCATTCTTCATTGCAAATGATTGCTTAAAAAAAAAAAAAAATTAATTTTAGGCTTATATTTTAAAACATATTTGTATCTTCCAGCATTTGAATAATGGCAGGGGAATAATCAGTGGCCTTTTCTATACATCACTGGTTTGTGCCTGCAGTCATGGTAAATGCGTAAATAAGATGAAGGTGTATGTGCTTGTGCTAACACATTTCTTGTTTAAAAAAAAATCCATCCATATTTATGAGATTGATGATGTTTTTTTTGAATAAATGGGCAAAGTATCCTGTTTACCATTTTTATTTTAGTAATGAATAACCTGTAGGATACTACTTAAAATACTACTTGAAACTAAAATCACAGTAAATTTTCACACAGAAATCACCAAATCAAACAGCTTACAATTCTACGATGTTTTCATATCATTAAACTATTAGACCAACTTCCTTTCATTTTTGCATAATGAACAGATGTGAGAAACTAGTGTATTTGTCTTCATTGAAGTCAGTGCCATTTCTACTTAGGCGTCTTAGAAGAAAATTACTTCACGAATATTAACATTCAACTAATTAAGATGTACTTAATTAAATGCAAATGCTACTTAGCAAAAGCAATTGAGAGAAAGGCATGTGATTAGGGAATTAGCAACTGATTTAACACTTGGAACTACCAGCTAGGCACCCAAGCAATAGAAATGTATGCAGAAACTTGATAAGAATAATACTAGGGAAAAATACACTCTCTTCACATTGTGTTTGTTGGAAAACTTCAGAGCCAATGAAGCAGAATATATTGGCAATATAAATTGTAGGTTAATGTTGCTTTATGTTCACTAATTAGAGAGGTTAAAAATTATTCAAAATGTTGAAAATTTATCAACCTACCTCATGCAGAAATATTTTTTGCCAGCTGGTCATTCAGGAACTGGAAGAGAAAATAATTACATACAAGGTAACATAGTGTCACTACTGTTTCAAAGGACACTGCCATTTTATTAAAATGAAAGCTTATCTTGATTGTCTTTATCTTTGGAGTAGATATGACTAAACACCATCAAGATGTTATGAAAGCTGCTGGAATTAATAAAACATTCAAAGTTTCCTAATGTCTATCAAAGTATGTGTTATACACAAGTCCTGAACTGCTGCATGAGCAAAAATTGGTCTGTCAGATACTGTTACATATGCTGCTTTTTTTTTTTTTTCCCCCTCCAAATACTCTTAAGATTGTTGGGCTAAAGAAGATGGTAAATGATGAATTTGATGAATTGCTTGTAAATATTATCGTTTGCTCTTTGTGTGGCTTATTTGATTAGGTTTTCAGAGATTAACTTTTAAATTCTCCTTACTGAAAAAATCTGGGTCAGCCTTTTGCAGTTGTGTATGCATTTTAATTAGAGACGTGTGCTATGAGAAATTCAGCTTTCCTCAGTGAGTTCTTCTTGAATAAAAAAAAAATAACCAACCACAACCAAGCAACAAAACAAAGAGAATGACCAAAAAATATTTAGTCATGGTATGAGACTGAATTTCCAATCAGCAGTTCTGATAAATTTGAAGTAAAATAAGGAGCTTTGAGGAAGACAGATCTCAAGTGCCTGATTATGCAAAAGGGCAGAAGATGAATGAAAGCACTATGGGCCCTCACTTTTTCCTATGCATAGTTCACAACGTAGTTCTCTACCACTTCTGATGATTGAAAAAAGGGAAAATCCACACTACCACTGCAGCACTGTTGTTTGGAAGGAAATGTTAATGTAGGGTGACAGTTGAAGCTAAGCAGGCAGAATTTTTTTCTTTTCTGATGAATTTTCTGGACTGCTAATTGCTTAGTGATTTAAAAGAAATTAAATAGTATTAGAAATGAAAAATATAAAGTTAGTTTGTCCTGGTGATTGATTACTATCTACTTATTAGCAGATATAAGGTGTCCTAGCATCTGAAAAATGCATGGGTTTTGATAAATTTTCTGTAATGTGATGTATTTCCAGTTTCACATTAGACTATTCAGCCAAAGTATAGACAAGACTATTACTAATGAAGGTCTCTTATAGAGCTTCAAATTTTGATAAGTTTGTAAATTTTTTCTTACTTCAGTAGTTTTCTTGAAGTTGTTTTTCTTTTGTACTTTCTATAATAATGACAGTTAAACTCATTAATGCTTTTTTTTGTACTATCACAGTCTCATCATTATGTAACTTTGAGGCAAGTAGATTTTAGACTGATAGCCCTTGATTATTTTCTGCCCTGAGTTTTAATTAAAACAGACATTTAGGCACTTCAGAATTCCAAGATTTACTTTTTTAGAAAAATCATTCTCCCCTCTTATAGTCAAAGTGTCTTAATATACCTAAAGGAATAATGCAAAAATTGTAAAACTGTATCATATAGAAACTTTTTAGTGGAGAAGCACATGCTTTACTGACTTTGAATATGGAGAGTGGTTAAAGTTATTTCTATATGAAAAGCACTCCTGGGCACATATGACAGATATGGGTTTACTAAGTTTTGAATATAGATAAGCATATTTTGTTCTTGATGGGCAGAGTCCACACAGCAGGTTTGTCTCCTCGTCCAGTCAGAGGAGATTATTCAACATGTTTGAAGACTGATGAGGGAGTCAACATGAGGACACATATTAGGTCCTCATGTGGGAGGAATGCATATGGGAAACTGCATGCAAATTCAAGATAAAGAACAGTGCTGCTGGCTGTTTTAGCCTTTACAACCCATTCAGGAGGCAGTGCAACACTTTCCTGTAGATTATTTTTCTACACAAGGAAGGAAGGAAGGATACAGTAAATGGCAACTAGCACAGCTCACAGATTTTAACATCTTGTGAACTAACTGTATTTTTTTTCCTGCAGCCTCCACACTTAGAGGCATTACTGAACACTATTGAGTAGTAACAAGGCCATCTTCATCCACAAACACTGAGCACTTTAAAAATTGAACCCTGGGGTGCTTTACTAAGTATTTCAGGTGCCCAGCAGTTTTCCAGTGGCTTACACATTGTGTGCCTCTGTTTCACTTCATGGGCAAGGCAAGAAAACTGGTAAGAGAGAGGCATCAGCTGAGAAAGTGATGCCTATAACTGATGTAGTCACATACATGCAACGTATATACACTAGTGTGTATAACCAGTACATCCAGATCATGCAGTGCTTTGAACTGTTAGCCTTTTGTATTTTTGTATCTTAATGTGTAGGTTTAAAACACTCAAATGACACACTGTAGTTTCTTGTGGTGTGTTGTACTTAAAACTATCATATGTAGCTACTAGGAGACACAAAAATAAGATATTAGCATAACTGCCTTTTTTTTTCTTATAGTTGCAGATATACTAGTAAATCAGAACATGTTTGACTAAGCAGTATAGAGTCTGAAGTCTGCAGTTTTAGCATTTAGACTATGTTGCTAATCAGTCATTAATTTGTTTATGAACATTAATATAACTGTTTTGGGTTTTTTTGTTTGTTTTGTTTTGGGGGGTTTTTGTGTGGGGTTTTTTTTTTGTTTGGTTTTTTACCACTGTGTGATATTCCTGTCCCTTCCTGGTTACACAGGAATTTAAAAAAAAAATTCAATATTAATGATTAAGCTATTTTCTTGATTATTTGTTGTGAGTTTATTGCCAGGTTTTGGCTTAGTTTATATCAGGCTATAGTTCAGCCTTTCAGAGACTACAGCTGGTTCCCAGGTACAGTACTGAGACCAAGTTCATTACCTTCTCACATAGGACCCCAGCAGCATTTCTATTTTACGTTGATTTTTTTTCCCCCTGCAGTTGTTCTCCATGCTTCATTGAATCTTGCAGTGATTTTACTGTTCATTTTTAAAGCTTTAAATAAAAAAAAAAATTTGTCCTCTGTTAAGCACTTGTCTTTCCATTTACTAAAGGTCAGAATTTGACAGCAATTTTTTACAGTGCACTGAAGCATGCATCATATTAAAAGACAAAGAATAAGAAAAAGGCTATCCTTGCCATGTCTCTCTAGTGATACCAGCTCCCATTGGAAACATCTTAAAGCATTTTACAAGAAACTTAAATACCAGACACATTTTACAGTTGAGTGAGCAAAAACACAGAGGAGTGACAGGTTTCAACTACATTAAGTACATGACATAAGTCTTCCGCCATATAGCCCAATGTTTACCATCTGGACCAAATTTTCACAAATACCATGTCTGCTTTGTGACTGTAATAAAACAGGATTGGTAATATGGATACAGCCAGATACTTATGAATAATTAGTCAGTTCCTTCTGCTTGATATTCACAAACTACCTCTCTAATCTGTGAAAATTTGCCTATTCCTACTGAATAGGGTTTGGCTAGTTGGGTTCTTTGTTGTTTATTGTAAAGCAGTTAAATAGTTCAGCAGTTCACTGGTGTCTCTCATGTGTGCAAAGATACTGGAAGGTCTTCACACCAAGGTGGCCTGATTGATTGTCTAGCTGGATCAACCATAACAGTTCAAGGAAGAGATATGAATTTGGAAGGCTGTCTCCTCTGCACTCTTTACTGATGATACAAATCTGTGAAAAATCCCAGGAAAGGTTCAAACAGTTCTTGACATTTTAAGTCCTTGAAAAGGAGAACCTTCTTTGGCTCCTACCATTTCTACATACAGGTAATGCCTTTAGTGAAGCTTGGAGAATTTAGCCCAAAATGGGCATCTGTTGAATGAAAGAAATATCATTCAACTATACAGACACTGTTTTGGAATATGGACTATTGCAAGATCCCAGATTTTAATGAACAAATCAACTGATAAATAGTGAAGAGTTTTCCTGATGGTAATGTTATATTCTGCTTTCATCTTACTGGATTTTACTTTTTGTTGTTCTGTTGCTTAAAGTAACTCAGGGCAGAGACCTTTAAGTCAAGTTTTTGGAGTTCTGTCTTCAGCTCTTGTGCAACATAAATATATATCTATAAAGATAAAATAAAATATTAGACTGTACATGACAAACTTTTCAAATGGGGCTTTTTCTAAGTAGCTTTAGTCTTTACACTGGCATTATTCCCAGTTTGTGGTAGCTGACTACACTATGCACTTTAAAGAGGAAGACAACAAAGGTCAAGTTGTTCATTCATCATTAGTGAAATGTCAGAAACAACTTAGTCTAAATAACATATTTTCCTGATGATAAGTACCCATTGTAAAATATTCCTTCTAACTGCACTTTTATGCTATTGTATTCATAAGATAAGAATTGGACAGTTGACAAAAACTAAATGTTAATATGGAAGAGACATATTTCTAGAATATTTTCTCTGTAAAATCAAAGGATAAAAAAGGGCTTTGGGAGATATTGTGAGGGAATGCAGGCTTTTCTTTTCTTCTTTTTTTTTTTAATATAAATTCAGATTTAAACTAATTTAGCATAATTTCACATTGTCACCCTAAATTTAGCTTGAGTTTCAAGGTAATACTGCTGTAGCAGGTAATAAATAAGCTCTATATAGGATTATATGTTTACAATATAATATAATTAATTGTAATAGTATTTCTTGCAAAGTGCAAGTGTGTCCTAGCAGTTTACCTCATTGAGTCTTACCTGGTGATGGAATAATTCAAAACAAATTTTTACCCCTTTTCTAGCTTTTTTTTATTATTATTATTCTTTGGAAAATAAGTTTGCAGTCTGCTTTTCTGTCTTGTCCTTCAACCCAAACCTGTGTCATTCTGATAAAGGAGGCAGGAATCCCTCTTGCATTGGTGTCAGGTGTGATGACCTGTGATACAAGAGAAGGAGCAATTGATTCAAAGATTGAGTCCAGTGAGGGAAGAAGAACTTGATGTGGGAGATCTATAAATTCTTTGGCAGGGCTCAAATTTGTGTTTTTAATATGGGAAAATGCAGCTATTGAGACTAGCTTGATCTCAAAGGTCTTTATAATTCAGGTGAGTATTACTACTTTAGGCTATTTTAAAAGCATGAGCTGCAGGACTTCCCCTGGTTTGCAGATCCGAGGAAGACTAATGTTTGCAGTTCTGTTGTGCCTAAAGGTTCTGTATGAATAAAATATTTGACACTGGTTAAAGGGATATAATATTGGATGGACGGTCCTCATCTTTTCCTCTTTTATAAAGAATTTGGTCATTAATAGTCCTGACATTCATGATATGTGACTAGTACTAAAGTACCTCCAATTTTCAGGAACTTGTTTTATCAGAGATTCTTATTTGAGAGGTTTTAAGACTATATAAACCTTGAATGGCAAAAATGTTTCTGTTTAGATTAGCACTTGATTCAGTTTATTATTCTATTAAGCAATTAAAGCCTATTTTGTGACTTGGATAAAGCAGGGCTTATAGGTAGATCTTTGGTGTCATTTATGGCATTCACAGTTCTCACTGAATTCGCTTTTCAGAATCCAGGTGGTAGTTATTAACACTGGCTTTATGTCTTTATCATTAAATTATAGAGTATTTAATGATTTTTTTTTCCTAACAAATGTTCTGTTGTATCAAAGACATGTTCATTGGAAGTCTTGATGAGACACTATTTTGTTAACTTTAGCTATTGAAACAAAAAGTCTGATGTAATGGATCGTAGCAAGTGCAATGCTATAGGCACTCTTTTTCAGTACCTTTGAGATCTCATATGCTTCAGTATTATTTCAGGAGAGGAGAGTCATAATTCAACAGAAATTTTTATGCCCTAGTAGAGCAAGGATCATATAGCACAAAAGGCATTCAGATGTTTTGAAAAGTTATGCTTTTCAGAAACTTTAAAAAATAAAAGTTTCACGTTCACAAATGAACTGGATTTTTCCATGCCTTGGTTGTATGTGATTAAAAGGGCCTCAGAAGACTGGTGTGCTCTTAGATGCAACTTTCTTACAGTTCCTTAGACTGGCATCACATACTGGGCTATTCCTCAGTTCCCGGTGCTTTTCATTGCAAGCACTTTCTGTAATTGGTTTGGTTTGGTTTGTTTTTTTTTAATACAGTATGATAACAAGGCTATAATGCCAAATCTCTCCCTCCTTATGTTTATTTTTAACATCATCTGCTCCAAAGTGAAGATTTATGCTAAGGCTTTTGTCACTGTCAGTGAAATTTACTGACCTCAGAATATATCATCATTCATTCATTATGCACTTAATGGATGGATACCAAGTGATTTGATCAGATAATCATATGCCACCTGATAAAACTAACCACTTTGTGATTAGGGTGCTGTTCAGGCAGATCTCAGACACAGGGGTCCCACAGTTTCCTTACTGAAAACAAAAGCAGCCCTGCTACTTAAACGCTCACTAGTATTTCATTATTTTGCACCAGCCTGGATCTTTTTATTATAATGAAATGTGTACACTGATGTGAAAGAATACAACTGCATAGAGCTTTTTTATACTTCCATGACACAAAGAATGATGTGTTACTGGTTCGCTAACAAATTATGATCTTTCTAACCAAACAAGGCACTCTGCAGGTCACTGCAACTCTCTTCATATTTTCATGCATACAATTAATAGTATGAATTGTGGGTTATAAAACTGGCTAAGCTGGAAGTTAGGATACTTCTTCCCTTCTGCAAACATGGATGAATTCTAGGTGTTACTGTGTATGCATTTCCCTGTGCACAGTTTTCTATAGCTGTATTATATACTCTCTTATTAATTTTAGGATTTTCTGTGGAGTCCAAAATGTATTAACAAAGTGGAATCCTAAAGACCACCCAGGCTGGCTTTCATTTTAGCAGAATATCAAATTAAACCATGTTTAAGCATGTTCTTCTAGAGTCAAGGCAGAAAAGACAAGTGATTTTAATAAAAAATCTATTTACCTTGTTTATATAGAAGAACAGAATCTAATTTATTTGTGTGCCCATCTGGACTTAGATTGCTCATTTTAAGTTAATTTAACAAATGATAGACTGCTACTGGCCTTTTCTTTCCCAGGAGAAGAGGTTGACAGGCAGCTGTGTAGAGATGCTATCTACCCCATCCCGGTTGCCTGCGAAGCTCCATGCCCAAAGGACTGTGTGCTCAGCATGTGGTCTGCATGGTCCTCCTGCTCACACACCTGCTCCGGCAAAACCACAGAAGGGAAGCAGATGCGTGCCCGCTCCATTCTCGCGTATGCAGGTGAAGGTAAGGTCGCATACTCTTAGAAACTGATGTTTGGTTTGGAATTTTCAGCTGTCTTTGTAATGTCAAAATAATTTCTTGATCAACAGAAAGAAATTGTAAAACTACAGGTTGTAGTTTTTTAATTATTAAATAAAAAGTATTTAAATGCTTATCTTACATTTACTTGTGGTACCTAAAGCTGTTTTAAAAGGGAGATTTTATTTTGTTTATTTCATTTAATGTTGCTATTTTTTATGATTCTGCATAACATTACCGTTTTGATTTTGAATATATGGTTTTCTCATTTTCTGTTAAAACTAAACAAGACAAACAATTCATCCTCTTCAGACCTCTATGAAAGATATTTATAGAGGATTGTTAGTAACCCTAATTTAGGTCCAATTTGGAAGGATATAAGTATAAATGGTGAAAAGGTGAAAGTTTAAATGGGTTCAAATGCTAACAAATGGCTTTTGTAGCTTCTTAGCTCAAATTGGTAACTAGTGTTACCCCATGAACATTTTTATTCATAGGAAGATTTTGATTTTACCCTGCAAACCCTCACTCATGTGAATGGTTTCCTTTCACACAAATGTTCCCCATGCAGTGTTTGCAGAATGCAAAGAGACAACATAGCTGGAACAGAAAGAAGAAAAATGCTTTACATACATGTTTATGTCCATTCTTTGATGATTATCCATGCTTCTTACAACTGGTTTTGTTTTGTTCTTAACTATTTTAGGTGATAATAGAGCAAATGTATTTTTTATGTAGCATGGTTCTAAAATGGCCACGTCATGTGTACCAAGGTCCAGCTGGTAAAATGCCTTGTGCAACACTGGGAGTAAGGAGACATAGCCACCAAAGAGTTCTTGGAAAACATTTAGTCGCATGTATTACTGATAGTACTGTTAAATGCCTTGTATATAAAGGGGTTATGTGCATGTTATAATTCTTCTTTAAAACTGTTTAGCATTTTTTTTACCACAAGTTAAGATGAAATTTAGCTGAAAAGTGAAAGCTCTAATGTATGGAAGTAGTTAAATAGAGTATCTGCTTTGAGAAATGGAAGAAGGGGTAGGCTTCATCATATACTAAAACACTTCTCTGCAAACACCATTAACTTTATTGCTAAAAGAATACTGTGTATTTTACAGAATTCAGGTAATTTTAAAAAAAGAAAAAAAAAGAAAAGAAAAAAAAAAAAAAAAAAAAAAAGGTGGCAGAGCAGGTACTTTCAACCTTCTCCCTGAAAAGGACCTTTGCTAGATGTGTAAGAGGCAATCAGAACTATACTCATTTCAGTAGGTGATTCAAAATAATAAATGCTTTGGATGGATCTATGTAAGAAAGTAGAAGTGCTCTTAAAATAAGAAACAAAAATTGGTTTTATGTTGTCCTTTTTTATACTGTGTTTTATACTGTGACTTATTTTGAGGGAAACACACAGCCACCCTTTCATATGATAATTCAAATAAAGACATATTTATGTGCTTCTTGCTTTTCCATGTAGGTCAAAATAATAGATTTTTGATATGCTTATGCAATTTTACTGGATACAGAAATTTAACATCCTGACAAGCATGCCATAGAATTGAAAACCTAAATTACTCCAGAAAATTATTCTGCTTCCTTATGCTTATTTTTTAAAAAGTACTCATTTTATTCTGACTTTGATACTTAACATAACTTAGAATAATTTACAAGGCTGCAGATGCAGCAAAGCAGTTAAGCATTGCCTAGATTTTAGGTATGTGAATTTTTTTAATGTCTGTTGTGCAATGATCAGAACCATCACTGAGCAGTCAGAAAGATTGGCAGGTCTCAAATAAGTGGTAAAGAGACCCTTAAACTACTGCTAAGAAAGCTAACCAATTACCTAGATGTTGTAGTACTTCAGCTTTACTTGAACCCTTGCTTTTTTACCACTATTCTGTGATGAGGTTCTTCTATGGATTTTTTAAGGATACAAGCTGATATGACTACCTAACTTATAGCAATATATTCACATCTTGGCCAGATATCTGCAACACCATGCTCCTTTGCATGATCTCCAGAGAATAAAAATAAATAAATAAATAAATAAACAAACCTACCAAGGCTTAGCGTATCGTTACATCTCTAGCTGGAGGGTACTTTTCACCTTTGCTTGTGTTATATTCAAAAAGTATCAGTTTAGCTTTTTTTTTTTTATGCTAAATTAGAGTTATTGTCATGTTTCTTGTCATACATCTCTTATGCCTTCTAGTCATTTGCTGCATGACAAATACTGAATGACTTTCCACCTCCAGAATCACAGGACAGAGATCAGCTGTGTTCCCAAAACATAAACCACAGATTGTGCAGTTGGTGCTGGGAGGTCATTTTATGTTCTGTGGGCACAGAATGTATTAATGTATCTGAATGTCTGTATTCTGCTGGTAGAAAAATGAAGCTCCCACATGAACCCTTTTTGGGAAACAGGCAGTTCTCAGTTCTATTCAGAGCTTATAAAAAAACGCATGTTACTGGTGTTTAAAAATCTGTAAATGTGATGTATAGTGAAAAATCCTGAGTCTCGTAAAACAAATAATTCCACTGTATACATTAAAAATGGGTTCTGAAAATTGCTATCAGTTCTGTTCAGGTGAACAGAGCAAGAGGTGTTCCCTTTTGGATTTTTGAACCTTTCCTTGAACTGTTGGTAGGAGAGACAGGTCAGGTTAGGTAAGCCATTTCATGATAATTCCTGTATAATGTAGCCATTACGTTTGAGAGGTTTTATTCAGAACACAATAGGACAAATACATTGTACATAAATATATACAATTCCTATCGAATAGGATAGGACATTAATGAAAAAACATGCAAGTCTGTTGCCAAACTATGAATAAAACTAAACTTGGCTTCCAAAATGACATAAGGAGTCCAAGTTGATCACTGATGAATTGTTGATCACACACATCCTCCTGCTGGTCATGGAGAATTAAATTTACAAGCCTGGGAAAATCAAAGCATTGCAGGTGTTACATACACAAGGAATACAGCAATCTCTAAAAGTATCTGAAGTGCTTAATTCTTGTTTGCATACTTAAACATGAACACACCACTGAAATTTTTGAGGGTCTGTAAACACATATGAAATAGATTATTTTATCTGGATCAAAACTAGCTTCTTATCAAAGTATTCTCTGTGATTATTCAGTTTCTTTTCTCTTTGAAATAAAAAATACTGTATTCTGTCATTTTGCTTGTTAATGTTGGCAGATGACTGTCCATGATAGAGCTCTGTCATTTCACACTTACGAGCTTATTTTTTTTCTTACTTTCCAACTATCTATGCTGCTGAATTGGTTTGAAGAAACCATCAAGTTAACATAATTGGCTACCAGGAAACAGCCACAGTATAATAGATTTTCTTGGATTGACTTAAAATAGGAATAATAGAGTAGTATTATAATAATTCCTCGATGAAAAGAATAGTTTCACAGGAAAAATGGAAGCTGTATGTAAATTACAATAGTGACAATTTTTTCTAATGAGCTCTGGGATACAACTGCCACTCCAGCGGTACACTGACTTCTGCTCAAGCCAGGAGCTTACTTGGCCATACCCCCTCTCATCAGCATTTCCTTGTTTAGAACGCCTCTTCTGCATGGTCAAACCACATGCTGCAGAACTTCAAGCACATCTAGGATGGGCTTATTTACTTGCATTCAGGGGAGAGAGAGGGAGGAGTCTCTTTCCTCAAGATAAAGACTTTCTGTGGTTTGTGAGATGACTCCATGTGGAAATTGGTGTCACAATAACAATTTTTGGTATCTTTTCTAAAATCATTGTCCTCTGCTTGAAGGTTTGAAAGGTGAAGTGATTTATGAATTTGCCTGTCTGTAAGGCTGTCTATAGTGGTAGCTCATTTGTGTCACTGTCAAATACATCTTCATGGTACAGTAAGAAATTCAGGGAAGCCACTGTCACAAAATATAAAATGACAGCGAAGGACATAATGATGTTGGCTGATACATTTACTAGACTTATGCTGAAGAACCATATGAATGTATCATATACAAATCAGCCTATCTATGTTGAATATAGAGTTTGTCTATTTTGTTTTACTTTCTGTTTAATATTTCAATGATTTCTTTTTTTTTTTTTTTTTTACATTCTGCTTTACAATAAAAGTTACAGTTAGGAATAGGTACTAAGAGTACTTTATATAGGCCATAACCTGAGACAAAAAGTACTAAAAAAGTCTAATTTTTTAGTATATAGTAGATAAGCAGATTGATTCTGTAATGATTATACACTGTCATTGATTGACACTGCCAAAACCTTGTCATACAGCAAATGTTGTGGAAACATTTCAAGTTTTATCAGTAGTATATGACTGATACTGATTTTGGAAAAGTAAATATTAAAAAGAAACTCCCACGTGTCAAATGCGCAGAAGAAAACAATCTGATTACAAAGCTTAATTTAATAAAATGAGAGTGAAGGATGATTTTGTTTGAAATACTCAGTGCAGGGTTAGCTTTGCATTAGCAATGTCTTAATATGGCTATTGTACATTCATAAATTAGTAAAGAATAATGCCAGGACTATTTAGTGTGACCTCATATATCAGACTATTAAACATGACTGAGTTAGTGTAGAATATCAGTTGTCCATCTCATCAGGTATTCTGTTTGAAAGGGACCAATAGCTCATACTTCTCATATATCTGCAATATTGATTTACTGAACATGTAAGGAATAGCTGGATCAAAGGAGTTTATTCTCAACTTTAGGAAAATTATGGTTACTATGCTTTAAAATTTTATTCCTGTTAGAATTCCAGGCCACTTTGACTTCATACTTGCAAAAGAAAAGTTATACTTAGGGCTTTTTCATGTACTTACTCTTCTTAAACTTGTAGAGTTTGGGATTTTTTTTAGTTTTTTTCATTTTCCTGACTTGAAATAACAGTGCTTGGTAATTAAATCTGAAAACATAAGGATAAGTTTTGGAGAAGGTGGATTTTCTGGAGTTTTAACTGATTTCAGCTGAAATGGGAATGAAAAAAACAGTTTTGGAACTGGGAAACCTTAATTTTCAGGATAGGCTTGCAAAGTGACCTGGCACTTGTGTGTGAAGGTGAGCTGGGGGACGAGGAAATTACTGTGCTTCCCCTTGGCTCAGGAGCCCCTCAGTTCAGATTCTTGCCTGTAGTGTGAGGTCTGGGCTTCAAATCTTATCCAAGAACTGACTTCAGGCCAGACCTCTTGTCTCCCATGTGTGCACCCTAGCTCCTGTGCTGTTGTGTGTTATATGACAGATCTGTATGGTTTGTACAACTGATACGCACTAGGTGAAGAAGCATGAACATTTGCGGAACGGTCTGATCTGCACCACCAGGGCCATCTTTGTTCTTATGTTAGTAGTCTGCATGTACTGACCACGTCTGTCTGTGGGAAGTGCACCTGCCTTGAGCTGCCTTTTGCTACCTTGTTCCTATGGCAAAGAAGAAATGAGTAATGCCTCGCTTTCTAGACTACAAGAGGCACTTCAGACACATCTGTTTTCTCAAACTTTAAGATTATCCCAGCTGTTTTGAAATGAATATATAAAATCAAATACATTTGTAAAATGAGTGATAACAAAATGATTAATTAAAAAGATCCTAAATCATAAATGCTTTAAAAATGTTAAACATTTTGACATTTGGAAGTTACCAAGACAGTGTCACAAAAAAAGACTTGTAAAACCCAATTCTTGAATATTCTGGAGTGAGATGTCTTACCCTTTACCAGCTCCAAATCAGGCAGAAAAGCAATCTCAATATATGACAGTTTTGTTAAAGCGTTCAAGGAAACTACCCTCATATCTCTGCTATTTTGTAATATTTTATGAGTCCTACAGTGAAGGTAGCCTTTCATTTCCAAGTGTTCTTTGTTTAAGTATCCAAAATCAAAAAGAAATGCTTCAAGGCCAACTGTTTATTGTACGCTGAAATTATTAAGTACAGACAAGCAGTTATTTACAGTCACTGATCATATATTATATAAAGTTTATTTAATGTTTTATGTTCCTTTGTCATGTATTCTGATAGAATTAAATGTCTTTTTTTTTTTTTTTTTTCTGTGATATTCATTAATTCATATACTGCTGTCTAACCTGTCCTCATCTGGAGAAAAGCTCTTAAACTTGAGCAGCCCTGATCTTGTTACTCCTACACAAATGTTATAAAGGGCATCTCTAATTTCCAGTTTTCTGACCCCTCCTTCTTTTTTTGTATGTATTTTAATTTGAAGGAGCAAAAGGGAATGCTGTTTTCCTGGAGAGAATAGCACACTGATTTATAAATAAACAGTATATTTTTCAGTATTACAAAGATTTGGTGCAAATGATAGTTGTTTTATATTTCAGTAATATTATTTCCACATTTTGTTCATTCTTTGAGTAGTGTTTTAACTACTGGTTTAATCTGAACACAGCTGAATTCCCATGGAGCTGCAGACATTCATGCCCCAATGTTTTTCATTTACAACTCAATGTCACTCTCATTTTGTCTCTGTATATACATTCTTGCATAGCTGTCAAAACTGAATCTAAGTTGTCACTTTACTCTCAAATACCTTAGGAACTGGTGTCTTTAGCATCCAGTCCTGGGGAAATATTTCTTCCCACACACATCCCTTTAATTTATTAATTAGCTTAAATGTTTCACTTATGTTTCTTCTTGAGCTATCATCAGATGGAAATAATTAATTTAGTAACTTTCTTTATCTTTTTTCAATTCTCCTTTTTTAACTGTTATGTGGGGGAAGATGCCTACATTCCTCATGTGGATGAATTTTTGATCCCAGGACAAATAATTTGTGACTTTACCACCTTTGATTTTTAATATTTTTTTTTCTGTTTCAAAATATACTCACTTTCCTATTTTCCTTACTTTTACTCCGATCTAATGCTGTTATCTGGAAGATATTGTTGATTTCCTGAATTAAGTTGTAGTAATAACTTTTTGTAACTTACTACATAACCATAATTTTGGTTTACCATTTTTTCAAATTTGCTTTTTAGGAAAATGCCTGTGACGTTTTGTCTTGATGCTTTGCATGTTGACATATTAAGCAATTCTGATAGACCTGAGTTGCATCCATTTTGAGCCAAAAAACAACTTAATTCCAGTAATTATTTAATTACATTCACATATGTTTAGGTTTGTCTAATCCCCCTTTCCAAAATTTAAAATTAGCTAGTCTTTGTCATGACATCTCGATTAATCTGATGTTTACCGTTGCTTGGTTGTATCAACATTGTATCAATATTTTATCAATACATCAGAAGTTAAAAATATCTCTGTGGAAATAATGTGAGAATTTGGATTTTTATCATCTCACAAAAGCAGTGTGGGCTAGAAAGTATTCTCATGTTTATGCCATTTGAATTACTTGTGTTGGAGTACTTGAAGTATCCATTGTTCTTTTGATTACATTTACTTGTTTAATTTCTCTCAACAATGAGTGCTTAAACCCCTTTCCATCTTGAATAGCTGTAGAGCAGGAGATCCATCTGAAGTTCAGTGTTGGGATATAAAGTCTTTAATACTCTTTCTGACATGCACTTGGTGTGAGCATACATTTTTCTTTTTAGGGAAAAGTTGTATGGCTCATCTGCAGTAACTTATAAAAAGAGCCTCTTTTGGTTATCTTTCTTACTGCTCTTGTCTTTTAGGAAAGATTAAAATGTTATTTAGATTTTTCCCTGTTTTTCCATCACTTGGAAATAGGAGTCCTCTTGTTCCAGTGTTGATCATGGATATTTAAATTAATTCTTAAACCTAGATTCTGTTTGTCTAATAGAATGAGAGAACTAGGAGACATGCTGTCTACTCATAGGGCTGGACATCTAGTGGCCTATGATCAAGTCTGGTAAGAAAGACTTCTTCACTCTTGGAGAACTGGGAGGCCAAATTAGCTTTGAAGTGCTTGAATATAAGAAACTAAACATACTATCTGAAATGGGACACAACAAATACAGCATTGTCTGAGCTTTTCTTCACAATTATTGGCACATGACTACATTTTAATCTTAACCTGCAACAGCCTTTGTTATCTCAATCTGGACCTGAAATTGCCAGCTGTGCCATCCTCTTTGATAATTATGTAACATGGATAAATACCCACTGGAAGCTAGGGCAAGAGCTCCAAAAAACTTTATATTTGATCCATGAATTAGATATAAACAGTGATCTCTGCAAGCATAACTAGAATATTTAACCCTTCTGCCTGGATCATTCATACCTCCTTATGTGATCTCTTGAGAACCCCCATATAAAAAGACTGTGTATTACTCCAAGCACATTAAAGTAGAATGGTATAGAAGTTATGATTATTTTGGCATCCTTATTGTAACCATTTATGTTTATTGTCTCTATACAGTTTGTTCTGTGTAGTCTGTTGACTGGACTTATCTAGTAGGAGGTGTCCCTGCCCATGGCAGGGGGGTTGGAACTAGATGATTTTTAAGGTCCCTTCCAACCCTGACAATACTATGATTCTATGATGTTGTCAAAGTCAATATTGGTCATATAAAGAGGAAGAAAAGGGAACAACATTTCTTTCATGTGATCAAAATGATAATATGTACCTAATAAGTTTTCAAAGTGTTGGGGTTTTTTTTAATAAAACATTTTATTTCCTTCCACTGCATGAACTTTTGCCTTGTTTTATTGTTTCAGGAGGAATACAGTGCCCAAATAGTAGTGCACTGCAGGAAACACGCAGCTGTAATGAACACTCTTGCACTGTGTATCATTGGCAGACTGGCCCATGGGGACAGTGCATAGAGGATACATCTGTCTCTGCTTTCAACTCCTCTGCCAGCTGGAATGGGGAGGCCACCTGTTCTGTGGGGATGCAAACAAGAAAGGTCATCTGTGTGAGAGTCAACGTGGGACAAGTAGGCCCAAAAAAGTAAATATCTTTAAATTAAATGTCTTCATGCTGTAATTATCTTTGTATCTTGCTGGTTTATATTTATAACACTAATGACCACATGCAAAGACAAAAAGAACCCCTTCTTTGTGTTACCATGAGGGAAGAATTAATCTTTTAAAAGTACAAAACTGAAGTTACAGGAGGATTATATAATACCTTCCTTGCTATTGAATTTTACGTGTGATATTTACAGTGGTGATTCTGCTGACAGCTGACTACTAAATTCAGTAGGCTTCTTGCCATCATCAGGTGGAGTCAAGATAGAAGTCTTGAAGTATGTGTGTGGTGTGCAGTGCAGCATCATTTCCAAAATCCCTGTGGTACCTCCAAGCAAGCAGTGCACTATGTGCAGTGACATGCAAAAATAATGATTTGGGTCTAAATGCAGTACAGACCATGTAAGTGCATCTTCTCAGAAACAGATCATGGAGGTGAAGCATAGTGCAGCTTTGACAAGACGTTACTTTGAGACATAAGTTTGACAACCTTTGTGAGGTTTTTTCCCCATATACATGTTTTCTTAAGAGATCCTTTGGCCCAGTGATTTAATTTTACAGTTCAATATATGACCAGGGTTAAATATAGATTAGCTGCTAGTAAAATGCATTTGATAATATCTTCATATGGTCATAATATCTTCTTTGTCAGTCTAGAGATATCTCCCACTCAGGACAGATTGAAAGCTGGAAGAGATGACAGCAGAGGTCATTTAGAAAATTCATGAGGCAGCTATCACTGCACTCAATATTTGCATGGTGCCACCATTTGTTACTTTATTCAGCAGTAGACTTATTCTTAATTTACTTTAAATGGAAATATGGGGAATAATACCAACACATTCAGTAATCTAAGTTGTTGTATATCTCCATTAAGTTGCAGTTCTATTAGTCATGATACTATTATATCTTTTACTTGATAATCATTTTACATTTAAAAAAAATACCTTTAATGATTTATCTTCCTTTTTAAATCTGCTGTTAACATCTCTGCCTCTAATTTGATATTAAAATTTTGGAAGAAGGGCTGTTTCATCGCATCATAAATGAATCCTGTGACATGAGAAAAAAAGCCTTGGTTGATCCTTCAAATTGTCACATAAAAATCACTGAATCATTTTTAAAGACCCAGACATTTACATGAAAATGTAAATAGGAACCTTGTTTTAAAATCCCCTTAATAAAATGGATGACTGTGGTACAATACAATCAATGTTATTTGCTTTATCTACCTCACAAGTTACAGACTTCAACTTGTATCTTTTCTGTTTAATTTGACCTTGAGTAAAGACTGCAAAAAAATCAATACTTCGCTTTAAGCCACATATACTAAATACAAACAATATAAAAGATAGAAATGGTGTTCTAATTCAACTAATTGTCTTGCCCAAGTATCTGAAGAGGAATTGTTTGTTCAGTGCTCCTGAAAGATTAAGCTCTTGATGAAACAGTGAATGTGTATGACTCAGACTTTTTTCTATGCTTATACTTTATGTTGTTCTTTAAGGAAAAAGCTATTAGTAAGCTCATGTTCAATACTTTTCAGAATAATTTTTCACTTTAATCTTAGAGAAAATTTCTGAAAACATAGTCAGTGTATGTAATTGGTGGCAGTGTTTTTTAAAAATTTTACCTGGCCATTTATAATACACCCACACATATATAATATGATTTTATGAATCACATAGAAAAAAAGCACAATTTGACTTAAAAATGTAGACAGAGCTTACAGATAGGTGATGGAGATTTATGTTACTATAGCTATAATATTTAATAATCTTTCATGTTGGTATTTTAGGGGAGAGAAGAGAAAGGATGGAGATGTCATTTTTAGAGGGCACCAAATTGTTGGTAGTAGTCCTCAGTAATGGATCATACTTTGAGAATTTTATGTGAATTGACAGGAAGATGCAGAGATAAATGGAAATCATTAACTAGGAAGTGTTATTGCTAATGACTATGTTCCTGTAGAGTTGCAACTCAACTTTTCTTCTTCTTTTCCCCTACTTCTCCTCCAACACTGCACAGACATAGTTCTCCACTGACCATGGAGACTACATTTTCTCAGTAGTTCATCGTTAGACTTGTCTGTGCTGCCTTCAGCCTGGCAAGAAAGAGCCTCACACCTGCCAAGCTTCACCAGATGATCCAATCCAAATATGAAAAGGGTCTCTCATTTCTCTTGTCCCAGATGCCCAGCACCCACAAGAGGAAAAGATACTCATAGTAATGTTTTTCTGTAGTGAGCCAAAAGTTCCAAAATATTAAATTGATTTTTTGATTGATTGATTTTTTTTTTTTCTTCCCTCTAACAGTCCCCAGTATGTACACTTTTGGGGAAATAGTAATTTTGAGGCTATTTTAAAGAATTGCAGTATTTGTGCAAGAGTTTTATTGCATTGCATCATTCTCAAAACAAGTATTGAAGCATAGAGAGTTGTTTGTCCTTGATGGAAAAATAGGAACACATAATGGGGAAAATGACCTGGGTTAATGAGTCCCATATGTGGCAGTCCAGTAATCCTTTTTATATTCTGATCAAGCCTCTTCCTAAAACAAGCGAGGTTTTCTGTCCCTTCTGACAGTCTTTCACAGTCCCATTGATCAGGCAGTTTCAAACCCTTTTCTGGTTTCTGTCATAATCATGGCCAGCTTGTTAATAAGTATTTGTTCCTGGGTTAACAGTATTATTTAGAATAAATATGCTTCTTTCCTGAGTTTGTGCTTCTGGTAAATTTATGAAGAGCTAAAAATGTATTTTGCAAAGCCAGACTAGATGGCTTTTCTTCATAATCTTTTGGTAGCTCAAAAATAAGACTCAAAAGTCAGGGTATGGAATGAGGAGTGAGGAACGATGTTTTTTTCAAGTTAAATCCACAGGTGCAGAATGCACTGGTTTTGTCTTTCTTTCACCAGATATGTTTAATGCTAATATTTAAATGCTAATTATTTTTTATTTCTGTGCTCCATCCTGGTGAATTCTGAGCATTTAGCACTCCCCTCGTGTGCCTGCAGGCATTCAGTACCTCTCTTGACTCAGTATTTTATGATTTGATCATTATCATTATTTGATAATGCTTCTTTTTCTTTTTCTTTTTTTAGATGCCCTGAGAGCCTCCGACCAGAAACTGTGAGGCCTTGTCTGCTTCCCTGTAGGAAGGACTGTATTGTGACTCCATTCAGTGACTGGACATTGTGTCCTTCTTCATGTCAAGAAGGTAATTTTATCAATTGTGTGACAGATTTTTAGAACTAGCAGTCAATTTTGGTAGAATACTTGTATATATCTCTTCCTGACAGAGGACATGAAATAGCTGGTACAGCAGCTGCAGGGAGAACATAGCATTTTTGGTGAAAAGAATAGCTATTTTTATAAATTCTCTATATGAATCTGTTTGGATTTTTTCCCTACTTTGCCTGCTTTTATGTTACAAGCTCCCATTTGTATCTTTCACTGATAAAGAGAAAACTAGTCATGGAGTAGACACCATCTCTTAGTGTAACACCAAAACAGATATTTGTACAATTGTAGCATTTGAATTGTAAGGTTATAAAATAGTCAGATTTGGACTTTGAAAATACATATGTTGCTTCCTTATCAGAAAAAAATGAGTCTTTATATACCAGGAGCTAGGCAGGCGGATAGATAGACAGACAGACATGCCTATGTATATAATTTTGGCTGATTTCTTCTACTCCAAGGAAAATTGAAGGAAAGTTAATAAAAACCTGCAGACTTCAAGTTGATGTTTATGGTTTGACTTAAGATACATTCCAATATCATTTTCATATACTTGGCAAAGCTCTTAAGAACAGTGAAGGTCCCCCCTGAATTTTTATTGCATTGAAATCATAAATTAAGTTAAAGTCATGACTGGCTTAATATTGCTCACATTTTTGTGCTTTATCTCTTTTTTTTCTCTTTTGAGCTTAACAGGAGGTGTCTTTCTAATATATACTATCACAGGCAGACTCTGTAATACCCTGTGTTCCACAGGGTGCTAATCCCTGTGTGGGACATGGTGATTACTCACAGCTACCGTATAATCAGAATGTAAGATATTGTTACATCAAATATACACACTATGAATGTCATGGACAATTCTTTACGCTTTATAAAGGACACAATCATAAAGGCATTTTTTCAGTAATTCCTGTTAGTGCTTAGTGCATTCTAACAAATAAGAAAAGGGTTAGGAAAATTAAATTCATAACCTTTGAAAAAGAACAGGCCATTGTATCTGAATCTATGAAATAGTTATTATTAAATACTGTGTTATTTTACAGCAGTATTAAACGTTCTTTCTGAAATACTTCTGTTGATGCAGTTCATCTTGGATAAAAACGCTATCTTTTTCTGTTCTCATTTCTGCGTTTCTCATTTCTTGTTTTAAGAAAGTTCCTGATGCAATGAGCATATCTTCATGAATATTTACTAAAAACTAGCATGTAGGCTTCTATAAAACAGTATATTTATGAACCCATGGAGGCTTTTTTGTTTATTCAGTGAACAAAACTCTTTTTATACTACACAAACAATTTTTATTTCATGGGGTTTACCCATTTGTGTCAGCAAGCTGGTCAGCATCTTTGCTGGGCTGAATGTCTGTCTGGCCCCTTGTGCCAGCTCCTGGCATCTCCTGGAGCTGACTGACGGGAGTGGAGGGTTTCCTCTGAGTTGAAAAGCGGCCAGGTGGTGGGGAGCCACTGATGGGATTCTCCTACTGCTCATATCTAATTGCAATTGCTTGGCTGTGGTCCAGCACACTTCAGACAAGCTGCATCTGCTGTAATAACCCACCCAAAGCTGATATCAACCCAGTCAGCAAAATATCTGTGCTTCAGCTCTTGGGGGTGGAAGGAAAAAAAAAAAAAAAAAGCCAAGATTTTTACCTAACAATATTTATGTATAGGTATTGCTGTGAAACTAATATAGATTTGTGGCTTTTCTCTTATTTTTCTGCCTGAAGAACAGGTATCTGAAGATGACTGAAATAAAAATTCCTACGGGAGTGATTTACTGTATATCATTAATAATGAATGGCTATAATAATTAAAAACTGTAAACTGTAAATTAATTCCAGAGTGTATTTTCTGTTCTGGTTTTACATGCAAATAATTAGGGCAAACTTATACTTTGAAGCTATAAAGTGTAACATCAAACTGATCTGGTTTAATTTTTGTTCACTTAAACTGTTTCTTCATTTCAGCGGTATATTCATTTGTTCAGTATTGATAGTATTGCTTTCTGCTTAGTTCTGCTTCCTGGCCTTTAGCTGAAGTTTATCAGCTGAAGTCTTTTATTAGGTTTAATTTTCTGATTATGAACAAAATAGCATGTCAATATTATCACAATCAGTTCAAATACCTGTTATGTTAAATCTTATTTTTCCCCTAATTACTGTCAACCATATCTAGTAGCAGGAGAAACAATATCTTCAATTCTTTGTAGGGGCTGTCACAGTAAAGAAGCAATCCCGTCACCGAGTCATCATCCAGCTCCCTGCCAATGGTGGTCGAGAGTGCCCCGACTCTTTGTTTGAGGAAAAGGAATGTGAAGCTTCTCCTGTCTGCCACAGCTACAGGTAGTGTTAATCAACCAGAGGCAAGTCTAAAGCTTGCTGAAATCCACTTCCTAACAGGAGATGTTTTTCTATGTACTATGAAGAAAAATAGGTTTTATAGATAAATCAAGGTTTCAGAACAGATATGTGGACTCGGTTGGGCCCATAGTATCTCACCTTTGCAGAACATTGCAACAACTAAGAATTAATTTCCAGGATATATACTTCATAGCAACTATTTTGATATTCTATATGATTAAAAAAGTCTTCCTTTCTAAATTATCTAAATCACTGAAATGCAGCCTCATCTGTTTAGGAGAGCTGAGCTGTGCTGCCATATTGTGCCACACAGGGTATCTGACATCTCTCCAAACCTGTCAGCCCTTAGACAGTCCACAGTTAACTATATTCCCTAATATACAAAATTCTCTGTGTTGACCTAATCTTCACCAGAGAACACTGAAGACTGTTCCAGCAGAAGGAGATCTCCACTGTAACTGCTTAAGAAAATTTTCAGGCATTTACTGTGGTACCCATCCAAGTGGCACAGGAAAGTCTAGATATATCACAAAATCTGACTGTTGATACAGACAAGTTTAGAAAATTCTGATGCAGTTGATTTGTTTTACTTGATAAAAAAAAAGCTGCCTTTTTCCTTTTTTTTTTTTTTTTTTTTTTTGGGGGGGGCAGGGCGTGAATAATAAATATTAAAGATATTTATTGGAAGCCAATATTCTGTTTCTCCACCTGCTATTTCCCATTAAACTATTCTGTTGCAGAGTTGCAAATAGAATTTAGGCTTACTTTAGCAAAAGCAAATTGAGATTAAAGAAATGTGTTGCTTCCATCATCTGGTAAGAATTATCATTGCAAATTCACTGGGAGATCACACTGTATGTATTTGAAAGAATGAAATGATGTAAAAGAGCATTGGGAAGCTACTGAAATCAGTACTCCAAACATCGGTACCAGAGTTAGAGTTTTATCTTTTAAAAAGCTGAGTGTTCCTCATCTCTTTATTATCTTCAGTATGAAATTTTACCTGGGCTAGTGAAGGATAATGTACTACTGAGCAGAAGAAAGAAGAGTTGCTAGGGAGTGGTAGATGAGGCCATTTACATTTTATTACAGGAACTAATACTAAACATGTTTTCTGTGTATTGCCTTTAGCATCTTTCTGACCGATACAAATTCTGCAACAGGTGGACTCATGCACTCCGCTTGGCTCATGCCTTAGTTCAGATATTGGCCCACAGAGGAAGGTTGCAATGAGTCTTGATGTGCAAAATCGTTGAGATAATTTTAAACATGAGAGCAGCTGATGGTTTGATTTGTGGACATAACAATTCCCCCCCCCCCCAAGTAATTCAGACAACTGTGAATTATTTCAAAAGTACGGCAATAACCAGACTTCCCTGGATTTGATAGATTTAAGGCCTAGGGTATTCTACAGCACTACAAGACACCTTTTAAAAGTTTTGTAGCAGTTTATACTAATGATAGAATAATGTAGGCAGCACAATATTGCATTTGTTATAAAAGTTTTTTACAAGTTCTTTTTGTCTGTGTTTATTTTTATATGGTCTGGGCCATATTCCCATTGTGTTGGGTCTCTTGGTTGCCTCCACATTTGTAAGGTACTGACATTCAGCTACCTGAGACCTCAGGTGCTCTGGGATTGCCTTAGGCACCCTTGCAGTGATTTAAACCTGCTGTCCCAATGCTCTGCTGTAGCTGGATCTCCTATTTGCTTCTGATTTCTCCTTTTGCAATAGTATTTGAAAGATGAAGCATAAGCTTTGATAGCATTTGCTAACAGAGGAATTTGTTTTGTTGCGAAAACTTTCCCTTATAATCGTATTTGAAATTTGAGAAAATAAAACAAAAATCCTAAGACTTTGCTCATCTGACCACATCTTTGTCTGTAACTTGTTTTTACTTCAAGAAAGGCAGAGTTTCTCCATTTATTGTTGTGTTGCAAGGTATGCTTAAATTGGGGGAAGAAGAAAAGACCTTCTGAAAAGGGAAGAAGGAAAAGAGAAGAGGAGGCACTAATTCATCTGTGTGGCAGTATTTACTGCCAAAGGGCATTCCCGATACTGCATGAACTAGAAATCAACCCTGGAGTCTTATCTCTGGAGTGTATTTGGGAACATTCAAAACATCTTTGCTTCACTGAGATAGGTGGAAAAAAGAGAGGAAGGGACGGAAAGAAGAAAGGTTTAATAGGGTGTGCTAGTATTTAAGACTCAAACTTATTACTGGGTCCATGTTTTTTTTGTGAGATGTTAGTGACACTTTGCTAAATCCACTTTTCAAATTTTAGTATGTCATTTCATTGACTGGTAAGGTACTATGAGCATGCTCAAATTTAAAACTATAGCAAAGAAGTTCTTCTGTTAAATGGGTGTACAGTTGATAAAATTTTATTAATTTTTGTAGTGTTCTTTTTTTTCATTTCTTTCTTACATCTTGTATGAGTGTGTTAATGCCTTGTATTAATGGATAATCCTATATTGTGGTTTGTATTCAGTGTGTATTTGGTAGAGTTAATATAACTTTGGTCTTTGAAATCCTTGGAAATATATATTATTTTCTTTCTCTTCCCTTCTTTGTCTCATCATTCCTTCCCTGTGTTCTTAACAGCCTAATCCTAAAAGGAGCAAAAATGTTAACAGGAAGGAGGGAAAATTTTACGGTATTGTTACTGTTTGTTGTGAATTGTCTGTGATCAGTTAGTAATAATAAGCAATGACTTATGGTGGTTTCTAATACTATCTAGCACTTGTGTTGCCTTAGTTTTGATGGCTACAAGTTTAGATGGATTGTTTGAAGTTGACTGCTTCCTTCCTCATTTCAGGTGGAAGACTCACAAGTGGCGCAGATGCCAGCTGGTACCATGGTACGTGCGACAAGACAGTCCAGGAGCACAAGAGACTTGTGGACCTGGGCTACAAGCCAGAGGTTAGAAACTTTATTTCTGTCATTTATTCTATAGCTCCACTAGTGTGTGAAGTGCCTAAAATTTTAGTCAATATAACCTAACATTAATTATATCTATGTTTATGTTCAATGGCAAAGAAAAATACTGAATACTTGTATGGTAGAGTGCATCCTATCAGGTATTTGGGAAACATTTAAATCATAAAATATCAGTGTTAATTTTCTTTTAAGTATAGATACCACATTAGTCTCTAATTTTATGGAATTGTTGTTTAGTTTATTTTACTATCTTTCCCAAAGCAAGTTTGCACAGGTGTTTGTGGAAAGTATGTTTTCAAAAAGAAGAAAAAAGGAAAGGGATGGGTGACTTTACATCTTTTTGTGAAAAAGTTTGTGTAAATTCACCTGTGAAAATGTGACATTTTTCATGTGGTGAGGAAATAAAGATACATTTATGAGTATATCCATTAAACCAAACATAAGAATTATGCTCCCTATAAGTGCTTGTTTCAAAATTTAGGTTTGGAGATCCCTACAAAAATTTTAAGCAGGAGGGATGCTCTGGAGGTCCATTGGTCCATCCCTGCACTCAGAGCAGGGCCTGTTTCACAGTTAGGTCCCACCCAGACTAGAGCAGGTTGTTCAGGCCATGTTTGAAGATGTTTGGAGTATCTCCTAGGATGGAGATCCTACAGCTTCTTGGGACACTTATTTCAGTGTTATGTCTAGTCTAGCACTGCATTTTTTTTTTCCTAATATCTAAGCCAAAATTTGCCTTGCTGCAATTTGTGTCTGTTGCCCCTTATCCTTTCACTATATATATCAGAGAACTCTCCCTCCCCTTCTCTTGAATTAGATAGTTGTAGAGAGCATGAGAAGTGCAAGACTTTTCATTTATACTGTTAAAATTCATTGTTAGCCCATTTTTCCAGGCTGTAAACATCCTCTTAATGGCAGCCCTATCCTCCAGGTAGGTATTGACTATTTTCTTAAACTGGTGGTGTTTCTAAACTTGCCGAGGGTGCTTTCTGAGTAAGTGGTTAAAGATGCTAAACAGAATTGGCCTTGGAATTAACCACTGAGGTGCAGCAGTCTTCACCAGCTGCTGGTTGGACTTCAAAACCACTGACCATTCAACTCCAATGATCCAGACATTCTTCAACCATTTCCATTTAATAACATTTTTTACATCCAAATCCAGCCATCCTGTCACCTGTCTTCATACAGAATTAACAGAATTGTTTATGTGTAACTCTGTTAAGTATAGTCAGGAGCAGGTTTATTTAGGTACATTAAATAAATTCAGTATTACAGTAATTGCAGTTCCTATTTACTGTGTTACAGTAATTGAATTGCTTTGAACTACTAGTCAACCCTGAAGGTTTTTTTTCCTTTTCTCTTTACTGAGTGCAAACTTCTATCTGTTAAAACAATATTGGTTCAGCAGATTGTGGAATTCCTTAGCAAGGACACTGCTAACTGCAAAAGTGAAATGTTCAGGTCATTAACTTCCTTGCAGTGATAGAGAGGGTCGTGGTATACTTTAAAAAGTCATAGAGTAAATCTTAAGCTACTAACTCCTACCAATTACTCAGAAAGTGTTACAGGAGATCAGTTTAGGGCTTACCACAAAATGAAACCTGAAAGTATTGCCTGATAATACAAAAGACTTCTAACTGTGGTAATTCTTTGTAAGGTCTATTACCAATGCAATCTATTTCTAGCAGCTCTGAATGATACATTCAGATTACACACTGTGAAAATAAGATTTCTGTCTTTGATATTAGGCATTCAGATAGTACAAAACATCTTCTGTAGTTGTCTGGTAGTACGTAAATCTCTTGACTTTGCCTCAAAGTCAGTTAATAAAGAAAGATAGCTAACTGTAGTGCTTGTAAATTTGCAAATTGGGTTTTATTATTCTTGTGTGTCATGAGAGTTTGGGGTTTTTTTAACTGTAACTCCAGTCATGTGCTGTACACACACATACAGAGTAATGCATGATTTTGGAATTACTGCGCATACAATTTTCAAATCTGCTAAAACAGACTGTCAGAATTTCCCTCTGGTACTATACTGTGTTTGATCTTGAGAAGGATGATGTATTCAAGCAGCAGTCTTTTTCCAACAAGGAGAAATAATGGAAGTAGGTCTCTGGTGTAATGTGGTCAAGTGGTAGGATGAGCAATCGTTAATTAAGAACCCTGGGAGCAGCTAAGCTTGAAGAAAGTGGGTGGGTTTGGTAAAATTCTGTCTGTGTTTCTGAGATCAGCTGTTAGTGAAAATTTTTGTTTGCTTCTATTTTTATTAAGTCTATCCAATGTATAGATTTTTATTGTAGAATTCAGCTATGAAGTTATTTAAGTTGGATAACCAAAGGTTATTTGTGCCCCAATCCAAGTATCTAAATATGAATCTAAATGTTAGCTAGCCTGTTACACTGGTGAAATTTGCGATCATTTGGAGCCTTTTTTTTGCACAACATTTTTCCCATTAATGTAAATAATGTAATTTAACATAAAATGTAAGTTTTGAACACTGTTATTATATATAATGTCTCAGTGTTTTAATACCTAACAATATGCTGAATGTTCATATTTTATTTTTGTCCTCAGTAACGCAAACTGATATTCCGTAGGAGCTAAATAAAGTAGTACAGCTTTCCTTTAGATGGAGAAAGGTAAAATATGATCTGGTTTCTTGAACACCTTTACAATGAATATGACTTGAAAGTAAAAGTAAATTTTTTGCACAAAAGTAACTTTCACTTTGTAAAACATACTTCTACAATTCTAGAGATTATTGGTTGAATTTTAATTTACTTCACAGCTCAGAAAATTGCCTTTTGAACATGGATAGTTTGTTTTATATAGGTTATCTTCTACACAGGGCATTAGCATATTCCTTTTTCCCCTCTTACAATTCAAATTCTGCCTTGAAAATAGCCGTGTGTGAATTTTCAGTGATGCACATTATTTTGTTTGGTCCTCTGCACAAGAGTTGATTTCATGCAAGGTGCTCACTGAAGGGAGTTTGACCTGAAAGCAAGCATCTGCCTGACTGAACTCTGCCCTGGACAGTATTAGAAAGTTTTGACTGGTTTCCGAAGGAAGACTCTGGAAGAGGTTTTGCCCACTCTCCCTGCTAATTCTTGACTCCCTCCTGTATTCCTGGCTTCCCATAAAGAAAGTTTCTACAGGCTATGGAAGATTTTGCATTATAATATGTAGTTAAAAATTCTGTATTCTAAATCATTTAGGTAAAGATTATTTTGTTATATAGATACAGAAATGACTACTGTGCAAGTCCTTTTAACCACTCCAAAATCAGGAAATGCTAAGCACTGAAATATGAAATACATTTAGTATAACATTCTGGTACTGCAATTATAATGTGATTTGGTATAACACTCTCATACTTCATTTATAATGTGATACTGGAATACAGATGCAAGCAGAACATTTAACTGTTTGTTGGTGATTTCTGTACAGATGTTTACCATATTGTGAAAATTGTAGACATAGCAGAATTTTTTTGTAACTGAAAAAAGAGTTCTCTCAAATTCCTAATGCTCATAAATGCAGAGAACACACATTCATTCATCTGTGTGTGGTAATTTACTTTTGATGACAGAGTTATACAATATTCTTACAGAAGTAATCTCAGCCCTTTAGTTTCCTGGGGACTGTACTTTCATTTTGTGTTGATACTTAGTAGAGCAAGTAATTGCATTCTTCTATGTGGGAACAGTTCTCAGTTCCCCTTTTTCAGTGCAAGAGGATGTTGCCAGTGCTATTAGTTTGTCCTATTTCTGATCTGACTGCCTACACACAAACACTGTAACATGTAACATATCAGCAAATGTGTTAAATAAAACAGAACCAGAACCTACACCATGGAAACAGCATGTCTGACTATGCATTCATTAGCAGTTTATTTTGAAAGAAAATAGTCTGATACTGTTCATATTTTAGTTAGAAAGATAATTGAATCTGAAGGGGAAAAAAGTTAGAAATCATTAAAAATGACTGGTTAAGTGTCTCATCTTGAGTCTATTAATAACTAGACCATATGCAGGTCTTGCTTTATATCACAGCTCTATTATTCACATTTCCTTCCTTCAGCTTTTTCACCACACTGGTTTTCCTTGGCAGAAGAAATACTCGAGTGAATCATAAAGTTTAGAATTGTGATTCATCGCTAAAGACAGGTCTGTTTCTGTCTGTCTTGTGTGATGAAGGTTTTATTACAAAACATGTCAGTTTAAGTGAACATGTTACAAAATTAGAACTTGGGCCAATGCAGAGGAAAGAGAATAAAAACATTTGGTGGGGTTTTTTGTTTAATAAAAGATTTTTTAATATAATTTTGTAAAGAAAAATATTTGTTAATCATGCAAATGATGGACAGGTATTTATATTTAAACCTAAGCATAGTAACATAGCATTTAATACCTGAGCAGCAAATGCATTGTTGTATTCATGAACATTATTTGAACAAGGCAGACAGTCATGACAATTGTATTGAATTACTATGATGAATGAAAATTTGCAGTTGTATTGCTGGTAAAATGCCTTTTAACAGTGGATAAGTAGGGCGGGAATGTATTGTAGAATTGCAGTAACTTGAGACTTCTATCTTTTGTTCAAAACTGTCAAGAGAGGATATTATGGGCGCATCAACCAAGGAGTCTGAAACTTCCTTTTGACCCTAGCCAACAAGAACAGGAAATGTAAAGAAAAGCCATATTTTACTGCAACATAATTTATGTTGTGTTTATCTTCTTAAGCTGTTTCTCAATTAAAAAAATGTAAATTGACCAAATGTGTTGATGAGTCACCTGAAACGCAGGAGTGAGACACGTAGTATTAGCAATACAAAATGCCACCAAAAAACCCCCAAAAAACACCAAAACAAAACAAAAAGATTTACAAAAACTGAAACAAGAGAGTAAATGATTGATAAAGCCAGACTACTACTATTTGTTTGGAATGTGGGCTATAAAACTCATTGCAAGAGGAATCTGTTTCAGGTGGGGTATGCAAAGGGGTACTACTTTGTATTTTTAAGGCTGACATTTATTAGTACATAGATAACTTCTAAGTAGTGGTCTGCTCAGTGAGATAATTAACGTATAAAGTTTGAAATTATGAACAACTTAGGTGGGTATGTGTTATTTTATGCTTATACCTTAAAAAAATCTGTCGGTAAACCTCAGCTCCAGTTACTTTTGAAGGAACTTAGAAATACAGATAAAATCTCTTCTGAAATGTATAGGAAAACCTAGGAAAGTTATTTACTAAAAAGGCTTATTTTGCCAGTAGCTTCTGCAGATTTAAGTAGGGCTTCTTGGAATGCATCCCAATGCTAGTGAAGAGGACGTGTAGCAGATGAGAAGCTTGAGTGCCTAAACAGCAGTAGCCTAATCACATCATGATGTATATGGATGGATGCACATGGTAAGGGCTATCCCAGTGACCGCAAAGAGATTTGTAAAAGAATGCACAGCCTGCAGTCCTTGCCACCATAAATCTTCCTCAGAGTTTTGTAGGAGGAATGGGATGAAAATCGTGAAATATGTCGGCATATTCTGTAATAAGAAGAGTAAGGTTATTTGTCAAATTTAAGTAGAAGCTTAAGTAACTTTGTCAGAGAAAATATCTGAATAGCTGTACTGGATGCCTCCAGGAATTGACCATTATTAAAGAGCTGATCCTGAGCTCTCATGATTCTTCATTTGCAGGGTGTATGTAGAATTATTTGAAAGACAGTGGAGCAGGGGAATCAGAGGAAGCTTCCCAGGATGGCCATGAGCACACAAAGAGGTTTTGCAGGCTTGTCTGAGCTGTGGGGTAGCTCAGAGGCAGAACCAGTGGTCAGAAGCTCTTTCCTCTCACTGTGGCTAAGCAGGGACAGCAGCCTCCCTCTCTGGGCATCACTTATGTGGGGAGGGGGGGGCGGGATTTGCTCTTGTGAGGGTTTCATGCCCTTACTGAATGCACAAGAAAAGAGACAAAATCACGAAGGAGTGCTGCTCCATCATGCAGTTATAAACTGCTAGTTTGATGTCGAGACTTGCCAGATGAGAGTGCTCTGTTGCCTGGTTCATATTTTAATCACTGCAAAGCTTCAGGATTTTTTTCTGAAGTTACAAATCATGTCCTCATTGTTGTGAAGCAAGATTTCAGTCAACAGTGCTCAAGAGCTGTATTTACATGATAAATTAATTTTTGAGTGACAAAAGAAGAGCCAGAATCACCAGACGACTTTATTTGGCAGAAACGCATTGTTATTCTCTTTGATGCATAAAGAACACTTAGGCTTTTATTTCCACAACATTATTGACACGTCCTCCTGCTTAAGGTTATTTAGTGATAGAAACATTTCGTCATGCAGTGTCTAGTCTTCCGTATCCCCCAGAAAAGTAATAAGCATAGATGAAATCACAGCCTAGTATTTACAGTAGGTGTAAGAAAAGTTAGTGTGCTGAAATAATTCTTGCCTTTCTAAAATGAAACAGAAAATTTTTGTTGTTAAAAATACTTACCTGAAAAAATGGTATCACAAGTGTGTTGTAAAACAAAGGACACAGAGCATGTTAATTTATAAAATACTTTATTTTTTAGGTGTAGGGGTCACTGAATCTTACGTTTCAATGAAATGTCAGTGAGGTATACTAATGATGGTAAAATCAGCAAGGTTTCTATATAAACCCAGGCATGGCAAGACTTGTTAAAATGCAGTCTTAGTGTTTTTACACCACAAACAAATATATTAGTGTGTAGTTCTCTATGGTTGGGTAGAAACAATGCTATCATATAAAATTTTATTTATATACAAGTCCCTTGCTAGAAAGTTTTAAGTGTCATTTATTTCACACCTTTCTTCTGGGAGATAATAACTGTTAAATACCAGAACAATTTCTAAGGAGATGTTTTCCATGGTAAATTTGGCTGTCATTCTCATGTTTTGTGTTTTCACTTAACAGTTACTTGGGCTTAATTCAGCAATAGGAGAAACATACTCTTTCCACTTACTGCTAATGTCTGTAATAAATCTAACATGGTTGTATAGCCAAAATAATTACTCTGAAACTGCATGGCTTTATAGTAGTTGAAGACATTTCTTTGTATAGTGAGTTAATCACTGATCTCAGCAACTTTTACAGAATATAATTAAAGAACCATGGGGTTGATGAGAGTGACAGGGGATGAGTTTGCCTGAATTATGTTGCGAGTGTAAAAAGTAACTTCACTAACAATAAGAGCATTTCAGATATCAAGAAAGACATTTACCTGGCCAAAATAATGTATTAATGGAATGTGTAATACAGTTGTCAAAATCTCTACTTTAACTGATGGAAAAATACCCATTCTTCAACAGTCACAAGGAGTATAAACCTTTCAAATTGATACTTGAATCTGTAGAATAACAATAGGAAAATGGAATATAGAGCAGATTATCCAGGTCTTGTCAACTAGAAGTAACATGAATAGTTATAGACAGGCACTGTGAAAATTAAGATTCAGGAATTGTTGAGTATGCCAAGCTGTCCTCTAATTTGTGTTGTTATTAAGATGAAATATTTAGATCTCAAGAATGAAGAGTTTTCCTGCTTTGATTGCTACAGTACAGCTGACAGTTAATCTGGAAAAAAAACAGTGTTAATCCTCAGGGGAGCTTCTCAGCTGGGTCTACTTGATGTAAATTAGATACACTAATATAATTCTGAAAAAATTATGACAGAGTGGATATCTGCCCATGGAGTAATATTAATAAGCAAGAAAGATGAGGGAATAAATACTGGTTTGAGAAAAACTCTATTTAGCTAGATAGAAAGAATGCTCTTCACTGGACAATGTTTATGGCCTATCAAAGGACTAGCTGGAGAGGCAGTGTCTAAAATGGGTATTAATATTTTGAAGAAGATCGTTAAAAGTTAGTGGATTAATCAGTGGACCATCTTCTGGCCCTTGGCTAGGTATAGTTTTCATTGCTAAAAATGGTGGCCTATATGTCCCTGAGAACGCAGTGAAGATAATGCAATTAATTTTGTTGATGCATACACATGCCAAGGTCAAACTCAAGACAGAGGATTTAGATTCAACCTCTGTGAATTTCCACGGGGTAGAACTAGTCTGAACTGTGCTTTCACCTCCGGGAAACAAATGTATTATTAGCAGAGTATCTCACAAGAATCCAAAACTATAGCTTAAGCTTGTATTGAAAGATACTGGTTTGACTTATGTTTTTCAAAAATATTTGTGTAAATTTTGACATCCTATGGGAGGTACAGTTAACACATCCTTAAAGTAGTTGTATGTATTTTAGGTTTTTAGGTATTTGATTTTGGTCAATGACTTACTATAATTACATCTCAATAAAAAAGGGTTTCCTCAAGTACAGTACACCAATAGTAATAGGATTTGACAGAATAATTGTATTAGACAATGTACAGCTGGTCAGTCCCACAACTTAAGTAAGCACAACTTAATGCAGTACTGAGTCTATTATAAGCAGTGCTGGCAGACCTGCTCCAAAGGGCAGTCAAAGATCAGGGAAGTTGTTTGCTTAGCATCTTTGGAAAAACAAACTTTCCTCCCTTTCACAGTGTTTTACCACAGATGTATGGCAAAAACAATTCACTTGGGACCTTTGGATATGTTTTAGTAGGCAAACAGACTTGAAATGGACAATGTGGGTCATCGAGTTCAGCTCGCTACAGTCATCATGAGCTGGAAATTTTGTTAATTGTCAAACTGTCAGACAAAAAAAATCTTCTTTAGAATCACTTTACAGCAATCTAAAAAGAAATTTTCTCAACTGTTCTTCCATTTTCTTCCAGGAGGAAATAGTCACTCATAGCCAATTTTCTGTTTCATTTTGAAAGTTTGCATTCAAACCCAATTTAGATTCAGCAGTTGAACTTGATTTGCCATAATAGTTTGGTTAGTAAAATTTACTTTTTTTTTTTTTTTTTTTTAGTCACATACCAATAAAACAATGTTTAGTACAATTTAAGTGCTATGCTTGAAGTGTGGAGTGGAGTATAATATAAACCATATTTCCTCATATGTATACAGAATGATATATTGTGTTCAGATGCAAAGTTGCTATAACTATTGATGATCCAAATTACTTTCACAGTCATTATGAGATACTGGGTCTACTGTGTGTTGTCAGATGCCAAGAAGCATAAATATAGTTCTACTGTATAAACAAACTAGAAGTTTCCAATCTTGTTACTGTATAGTAAGTTTTATGTTGTTTTGGACAAGGAAATAAAGTTAGATTTACTGAAGCTTAGGTTAGAATTATAGATAAGCAACCATATTAAAATAAATATCCATGAGAAAAAATAACAGAGCATTTTTAAAGACTGTATTAATAAAATAGTCCTATTCTTTGTAAATACATTCTAACTGAATCCTTTTGTGGAAAACAAAAACTTGAAGTTTTCTTAAGAAATATCTTTTCTTAAAAGGAAGGAGCTTTTATTCAGGATATGGCTATGGTTTTATAAAAATTTGTACCTCTGTTGGCTGATATTCCACCTCTACTAAACACGCTTTATCCTTCAACCCTTTTTCAAGACTTAAAATTGCTGAAGAACATCAGGCAGCAGTACTGTTGAGAGTGGTTAAGTGGTATTCAGAACTCAGATATGTTTCTAAATTTTATGTGTCTCCCTTTTTCTAAAATGCATGCTGCTGATAAAACTTTTTAACTTGTACACTATTCAGCTACTTAAAATGGTTTCAAATTGTGTAATGTCTGAGTTATAGGCTGTATCTGTAAGAAAAATGATAATGTGAAAAATTGCTTAACATGGTACAACCTTTATAATATTGTCTCCAAGATTTTTTTTTTTTTTCTGGTAAATCCTGATAAATAATAACTTAAACAGAATCTAATAAAGTAAAAAAATGTCAAATGTATTAGTTCAAGGTATAACTGCAAATATTAGGTGGTTGTATAGTTATCTGGGCTTTCAATGTGATCTTGTGGTAGAATATTTTTTGTAGGCTTACTAAATTGAATAGAGACATTAATGAAGAAACTGTTGAATTAAATGCCATCTCTTTTTCCTTCCAGCAATTACTTGTCGCAGACAAGATGGAGGGCAAGCTGACATCAGTGAGTGCCTTAAATACTCTGGCCCGTTACCATCCTTAACACAGATGTGCCAGATTCCCTGCCAAGATGACTGTCAGTTTACAAACTGGTCAAAGTTTTCTTCCTGTAATGGGGACTGTGGAGGAGTCAGGACAAGAAAACGCACTCTTATTGGTAAGAGTAACTAGAAAAATAATTATTCTTTTATTAATTATTACTACTACTTTGACTAAGACCTGCATTGTCCTGAGGTTCTCTTATGACAAACAAGCAATGTTTGTCATTGTGGCAGAAAGCAAACCCAATGTCACTGTCATGCTCTATATACTGCTCTCTATGTATTTTTTAGAAAAAAAATAACCCCTCAGGAGAACTCCTGCCATATGTCTCAGACTCTTGATTGTGGGGAATTAGCTAGAGAGGAGGTGGGAGAACATAGGAGGCCAGGGTTTCTTCCAAATGGAGCACACATTGTAAATTGCAAAGCAGACGTTTTTTCTGGTTTTTTTTTTTTTTGTTTTGTTTTTGTGTTTTGGTTTTTGTTGTTGTTGTTGTTTTGGTTTGGTTTGGTTTGGTTTTTTTGACAGACAAGTCAGCATTGGCTGTAGTTCCAGGGAGGTGAAAAATTTAAAGCAGTGTAATTAACCAACAATCTGATCCAGTCCAAGGAAATAAAATTAAAAAACATCTCCCTGCATTTTTGTTGAACCCTTTGTTATCCCTTCACCAACAGGAGAACAACTGCTTGCTATTTAAAAGGTTTTCATACCATGTCTATTCCAAGCCCTGATTCTGCACCCTGCCTCTGT
>JANHGN010018033.1:119377-131741 GCA_024605025.1 Megaceryle maxima
AGTTAATAGGAGAATGCATAAATGCATTCTGATAACGTTTTAATGAATTAAAAAAAAAAAAACCAACAACAAAGCTTTCAGGTTATTTCTAAGAGTAGACACTGCAATATAGATTGATTCATGCCAAGACATGATATAAAATATCCATTCATATTAATATTTCAATAGAAAAAAAATACACTTTATTATATTTAAGGGGAAATATATTTCTTTTTCAATAAAGCCAAGAAAATATTCCTGATGTTAACCAGACATTTTGAGCAACATTTAGAACAAATTATTACATTTTACACTGAAATTTCAATGTAGAAAACCTCTGGAGCTTTCCTGCATATAAGAAATTAAAGTTTATTACTCAGAGAAATAATTAAAGCAACAAGATAATATCTCAAAGTACTTGCTGGAAGTGACTGCCCAACAGTCACACAAAACAGACAGCTTAGGGACACATCCTGTCTGTTTCCCCCCACAGGTGCAGTCTCTTACTTTCTGCACCCCTGAGGTGGTCCATAAGATTTCGCAGTGAACTTATTCTGCAGAGGAGCAAGTATAAGCAAAATCCTTTCTGCACATCAGTCCTTGGTAGTAGCTCTAAACATTGAGTGTTATCACTGCTAGAAACAGACACTGTCTGCAAATATATGACATTAACTTCAGAAAGTGCAGTTAGTTACAAGACACCTAGCTGAAAAGTGAAATTACTGAACAGAAACGTTCTGTTCTAATTAAAATCAGGACACTGTGATACAGTCTTATTTGCCCTTTTGATTTGTCAGACCTTCTAGAGATAGATCTTCCTATAGAAAGTTCTGATCCACTCCCCAGTCATACTATTAAGACTATTTGTTGAATTATGCATGTGTAAGCAGTAGTAAAACAAGGTCAAAGGCTGATCCAATAAATGTAAGGCTTAAAACCCATTAACCTGATTAACAAGGAGGCCAAGCTGTTCAGATCTTACTAGACCCTTCACTCTAAAGATGTGAAAGCCAACTCTGTGACCTTCCAGGTCATGAGAGGAGAGAAGGCAAGAAATTGTCAAAATGTGATTAAATACTGTGTACTTCCTACTAATCTAATCACAGATGATCTTTCAGAGTGTTGTATTTTTCCTGTGGTTTTGCATTATAAAGGCAGTGCAGAAAGATTAAGTGAAGCTCAAAAGAAGGTGCTTGTGTTTAAAAAAGTTGATGGTAAGAGAAAGGTGAAATAATTTTGTCATAACTTGGCTGATGGAATTTCCCCTGGACTATCTTAAAACTTTATACTAGATATGTGAATATAAATAAAAGTTTTGTTTAATTTACTTGTAGATGCATTTACAGAATTATAATTCTTATTATATGCAAAGAAAAGAGATCAGAATAGCTTAAGAAATGAAGATGCCTAATTGCAATTGCTAAGTTCTTGTATAACATATGGTTCGAGAAACTAAAAGAATCCATATATAAAAAAAACCCCTTTGTGCTAATTTTGGCTATCACCATCTCCAGAAATGTGCATCAGTGTAATTAAATAGTGTAGTTAAATACTAAACTAACCTTTCTTCTGAGCACCTAATGCTTTCTTGCATGCTTCCTAATGAATCCATATGATCTTGTATTTGTTTCAGTCAATCAGCTAAAGAAGCTGGCCAGTCATCCCGATTACTGCCAGGATAAATCAATTTCTAGAGCTTATTTCCAAGTCCTCGTTACGTTAACATTGTTCCCTTCAAACAAAGGCGCAGTAATACTGGATTACTTGGTCTCTAACTCTACAAAATTAGCATATCAGAAGAACTTGGCTTGTCTTCTCCTTGAGTATTTGAAAATCAAATCACCTAAAGCAAGCTGGTCCTGGTCTTCTTCATATTTATGGGCTTATTTTTACTCATTTATCTTCAGTTAAAGATCACAAAAGCCTAGAAACGATGTCTGCATTAGAAACCAAACTTTTCTATTTTATTGGCAAATAGTCTGCTTGTCAGATCACACAGTTAACCTCCATCAGAGGTTAATCTGCAGTGCCAAACATTACGATAAACAAATACAGATATTTTTTGTGGATCACAAGGTTTATAAAGCGTGCTCATCTGGCAGCCTGCTGCTCATGGCATGTGCAACCAGGAGTATAGGGTGTTCAGCTGTACCTTTCAGTCTAACTCCTGCAGTTATTGACACTCTTAAATCAGAAACCACAACTCATCCAGAACAGAGATTCTTTTGGGTAAGGGAGCTACTGAGCACTTTTCCATATGTTTTCTAAGATCTTCAAGGTGTATCATGTTTGTCAGTTGGAGAAAGGAGAGGAAAGAGAAAATAATATCAAATTGCAGCCTGCCAATTGTTCCCAAATCTATTTCAGCAGCTCTTCTGTGAGTATTTAAGACATGTAAATGGCAGAACACTGTGGATAATCTGGCCTTCAGCTTTCTCCTCTTCACCTTTAATATCTTTCTTGGGCTTTTCCTCCTCTAGCTGCCAAAGGCCAGTCTTGAAAGAGAGCAGTCATGTTTCTATAATTGTCAGGAATCAATTCAGCAGGCTTTAAAACTTTTGCTCAGAAGATTTGACCCAAAAATAGACTTCAAAGACAGTTCTCTAGTTTCCTAATTATCCAAATTTCAGATTATCTGAAGGTTTCAGGTGTTACCCGTGTGTGATAGCTGGATAATCAAGGTTATACTATACCACAAAGAAAAGCCAAGAACTTATGCTCTGACATATAAAATAGAGCAGAAATCTAAAACCTCATTTGTCTCAATAAATTGTACTTCAAATGCAAATTTAAGACTTGGTGAGTCTATCAAGGTGAGACATTTCCAGTACTTGTGGTAGTTTATTTATGGAGAACATGTTAATGTCATGCCTAATAATTGTCCTGTGCTTGAATTTAGTAGGAAATAGTGGATTTATTTCCTTTTTAAATTAACTGCTCTTTTTATGTTATTAACCTTTCCAGTCATTAAAATGACTAGGTTTTGAAATGTCTAGTTTGCTTTTTTTTTTTTTTTTCATTCTTCTATGTTTAAAAGATATCTACTTAAAAGGTAGCCACAACCTCCTGGAGTTCTGAGAAGCCTCAATGGTGGACAAGGTCAAATTGTGAGGGCTAGTGAAGAGGACTTTCTTTTATGTTGGGAAGCTGCATATATGTTCATATTGTCAGGATTGATTTTCTTTCATATTTTATATCAGACACACTGTAATCAACCTATCTTTTTAACTCATGCTGAAGCTGTGCAGGCTGCAGGGATTATGATTGTCATGCTAATATTTTTGCCATTTAGTTTTATTCCATCTTGCATCACATATTCTCATGTGTGTTAGTGAGAATATCTTTTTTCTTCCTTGGATGGAGAAAATCTGAAGCATGGGAGTTTATAAGAACATAAAAATGTTTTACAGGATCAGACCAAAGGACCATGTAGCCCCAGTGTCATCTCCAAGCATGGCCATAAAACTCTCTATTCCCTGTGAGATTCCCATCATTTGTTAAGTGTAAGGCTGACTCCTGCCCAGAAGAGTGTTTAGTACAGAATGTATTTTTGAGAGTATATATGAGTCTGGCTATTTTCTGTGTTCCCTTCTCTTATACTCCTCCAGCATTTGCAGCTTTTCCTTCAGGGATATTAGAAGATTCTGCTTTTTGCAAAGCATTTTGGAAAAACTTGCAAAGCTGTATTTTATTTTATTTTTTTAGAACAAATTATTATCCATGTCATGTCAATATTTTGCATATAGTAGAATGGATAGCATTTTATATATATAATAAACTTACCAGGTTAGAAGAAAACCAACAGAGAGGCATAAGCAGACACCTAAAGAACAGTAAGGACAACAGATATACATGAGATTCCATCTACTCCTCTCACAGCCTCCAACTTTTTTCAGCTCTTGGACTGCATTTGCTCAATGTGGTTTCTGGTTTTTTAATCCTTCGTATTTCTTTTCCATTCTCTACTTCAGTCTCTCTTGAGCTCCTGTAATCTTTAAGCATTAGCAGCATCTTCTGCAACAAATAAACTGACTATCCAATGCACATACATCCTCCTCCATTTGTTAGTTTTGAACCTGGCTTCTAGCCTCACTTGAATTTAGCTGTTAACAGCTGTTGACAGTTCAGTATTTTTATATTCTTATTTCCCAATACTTTATTTATACTTCGTACATTACTTTGTTTCTTACGTAGTGTATAAAGTAAAACTGTAGAGCTGAAACCCTCCATTTATAGGCTCTAATTTAGAAAATAAGTGATGGAATGAGGATTTAAGCATGTAATTAAAAATCAGCATATGCATTAGAACTGTCTTGAAGTGAGATTTTAAAATGTCCTAAGTGCTTTACTTTTTATTTATTAATGACTTCATGCTTGATTAAAGCTTTAGTTTTCTCAGATTCACCATGTCCAAATGCATATCCTGCACCAGTGACACAGACCAGGTGTTACATGCTGACCATTGAATATTTTCTTTTAGCTTGGTTTGGAGAAAACATGGCAAATGAATATGTCCTGTGTGGTGGAATGTCCTGTGAACTGTCAGCTCTCTGACTGGTCCCCTTGGTCTGAGTGCTCTCAAACATGTGGCCTTACAGGTCAGTATGTACCTCTGGCATATTTCAAAGACTGAGCTTGCCCTTTTTTTTTTTTTCCTTAGTCTTTAATAAGAGAAATAATACCACTTTTTGCAGAACTAGTCAATTTAGCTAGCTAGAAAGAGTGATGGGGATCTAAATGTACTCGCTGAAGGTAATGAGAATTTGGCCCAGAATAGTTTCTGACTCTGGGAACAAACTGAGATATTATGAATGATGTATTGAGACAAAAATAAGCTTTGATGTGAATATTTATTTTATGAGAAGGTTGAGAGGAAGAGGAGGGAACGATTTCTTCTTAAGTTTCATTACTGGTGAGTTTAGAACAACTAAACTTGTGGAAGGGCAAAATGATTAAAACCAACAAATTTACTCACCGCAGAATTCCACATTTTTTTTTAACATAGAAGAAGGGTGAGAGGACAAGTTACTTTCACTGTGATCACATTAATTATTTCTTTTTTTTTTTTTTTTCAAAATGTTGCTATGCACTATCTAAGGGGTTTTTTTGATCAAATCTGTAACAGAAAATGTATATCAAAGGCACATTCTAGTTATGGAAAATCTCTTGCTATTTGTTTGCACCAATATGTGTCAGAATAAGGATCTGAAAGCACCATTGTGGCCAGTCAACTAAGGTATACAGACTACTGAAAGAGAGGGATAGAAGCCCATCTATGAAGCATCTTCATTCTGTAATCATGTCTGGAATATGTCACTACAAATACTAGGTGGTTAGCAGTGTATGAAGTTCAATTTCAACTACTGGGCTCAGAGTAAAAGGATTTTTCATCTTTTTGTGTTCCTTGGGGAGTACACCCAGGGAAAAGATCAAGGCAAAACCATCTGCAAGCTACGTCCACCTCAGGATGCCAACAGAAAGACTTACGAATTGGTTTTCAGTTAATAATTTGATACTGCAGTACCTAATAATGTCATAATGTATCAGTTCTTTGAGCTTCTCTCAAAGCATGACTTCTAGATTCAAATAATCAGCATTTCTATATTCAAAACAATCTTTATCGGGTGAGAATTGAACTAGCAATTCTTCTGAAGGCTTAAATATGTTGCCAGGTTTTCCTTTAAAAGCTTCTGTTTATATCCAAAACCAGAACAAATTACCTGATACCTGATATCTTTCTGAATTATTGTTGCTATTCTTTTTCAAAATGTGAAGGTGGGCCACTATTTGAAATCCCTGTGCTTTCGAAGTATAACATTTATTTGTAGAAGTTAGAGTAAATAATAATGTAAAACAGCTTTACATTTTCAGTTCATGTTCTAATATATAATGGCAACCTCACATGTAAGCCTTGAAGCTGTAATTTTCTTATTAGGCTGGAAGTTAGAAGTAACTGCTGGTTTTTACTAAGGAATAACCATCTAATAAGCCCAGTGACCACAAAGCTGAACCACTTCTGTGCACCCATGCAAATAACTATAAAGTTGAGGAAGAATACTGTATGGAAGAACTCTGCTTGTTGCGGTTATTTGGTGGTGTTTTTTTTCCTCCAGTACTGTTCAGTAAAATCTTTTTTCTGCTGTAACAACACGGTTGGAGCAGCTGTGAATCCAAAAATGATGAGGCTCCACTTGGCAAACATCTTTCTAGCTAGCTGTAGTGAACACAGCTGTCTGGCTTATGTAGCTTACTCCCTGAAAAAGATTTGTGCCACAGTCATTAGGATGTTCAATTCCAAATGCATCAGATTGAAATGTGGAATTAAAGATGCATTGTTTTGGCCAGCTAGCACCAGGTGTTATGTAGGTAAATCTATGTAATGCCTCAGTTTATTATAAGCTTCAGTATACAAATTTAAATATATACAGCTTATTTCAGACTTGGTTCATATGTTCATCCATATATAGATTAAAATACCACAGCTATGTAGGTATTGTGAAAACCTTTGCAAGGTGGCAACTCTAGAATAGCCAATTTACCACTGCTTCTGGCACACAAAAAGTCCTTTGGTTATTCATGTATCCTCTGTAATGAAGCATAGTGGTCTAATGTCCACTGCAAGATGAAAGAAGGAAGAGTTGCTGAAAGAATAAAAAAGTCTTCCTTTTTCTGTTTATGTAAATATATGAAAATAGAACTTGTATCTCAATGATGCTGTTTAATGTGTTACTCATGGTTGAAGAGAAGATTAATATTGGATAAGCCTATTGTATTTTAATTTTCTTGGGGCATGAGTCCCAGTCCTCCAGCTCCTGCAAAATATTCATGTCACTTTACCCAGACAGACAGTGAAGGAAAGTTGCTAATGCTGTTCCTGGTTGCTGAAATCAGACAATCATGGGATGAATGATTCTGTATTAACACAGGGAAGAACAGAACATATTGGTCTCTTCTAGAAGCAATCTCCAAACAATGAGCCAGAGTTTCCACTGAAGTGCCACCAAAATATTGTCATGTTCAGAAAGAGTATTTTTTTCCCAGGCTTCTGAACTAGGGTATTACTGCTTTTTTATTTTTTGCTGCTAGAGGAGCAATCTGATATTCTAATCAGGCAAATCTGCATTTCTTGCAGAACAAAAAAAGTTCCAATTTCCTGACTTGGAAAATATAAATCCATAGAATCATGGAATGTCTTAGGCTGGAAGGGACCTTATTGATCATCTAATCCAACCTCCTGCCTCTGGGGAGGTCTAATCTCAACTAGACTGCGTTGCTCAAGGCCTCATCCAGCCTGGCCTTGAACGCCTCCAGGGAGGGGGTAGAACAGACAAGAGCCAACAGATGTGCTTTACAATCCAATTTGTCAAATATGGAAAACATTACTTTATTCAAACACAATTCTTTTCACAAAAATAGAACCATCTCAAGGAATAAATCAATATAACCACTTTGTTTGCTATATGGCTGCTTCTTATTTACAGGAAAAATGATCAGAAGGAGGACCATAAATCAGCCATTTCAGGGTGATGGGAGGCCTTGTCCTTCTCAGATGGAGCAATTCAAACCCTGTCCAGTAAAACCTTGTTATCGATGGCAATATGGTCAATGGTCTACATGCAAAGTAGAGGTAAAAGCCATATGGGACTTGTATATCTAGGCATATTTGTGATATGCTCATATACCTGCTTCATAACACTGTAAACAATTTACTTCCGCTTCTTTTATACAAAACTTAGAGATTTATTCTTAGACTTCCTATTTGTCAACAGATACAACAATGTCCTACAGATATTCAAAGTGTAGATGCAAAATTTGGTAACTGAGCTGCATCTTTGCTGCTCAGTTGAAATTCTTCTATTGTAAAAGAATACCTGTGGAAATACATTGGAACCCTAGAAGAGATCTCCACTTGAGATACAGCTCTGATTGCAAAGCCATCATAAGCTCTGTACCTCAAGAAACAATAATAGCAGCCAGAGAACTTTTGGTTTGTTTTTGTTTGTTTCAGAAATAGTGTTCTTTTTTTTTTTTTATCTGCTAGATTGAACAAGTAGTTAAGCAGAATATAGTAGGAGACAGAGTGACATGTAGCTCATTCTACATGTCTAGTAGAGTGATCTAGTCTTTTGGTACTTTATTCTGTCCAGCATCCATATATGTCCTCCTTCCCCAGGATGCTCAATGTGGAGAGGGAACACGACTGAGGAACATTTCCTGTGTGGTTTTTGATGGATCCATTGAAGATGTTGGTAAAGTAGTAGATGAGGAATTCTGTGGAGAAATAGAGCCTATTATAGATGGTAATAAGAAGATGATACTTGAGGAAACCTGCACTGTCCCCTGTCCAGGTAACAAAGCTATTAAAATAAATACTGCATTTCAAGATTGGTTTGGTATCATTACAGTTATCAGTGCCTAGCATTAGCCAGAGGCAATTAAATCTTTTTCACCTGCTTTACTGATTGGATTCATCCATCAAATGACCAACAGATTACTTTCCAGCAGTGGCTTCAGAACAATAAATCAATTAGAAAAAATGCCAGGTTTTAAGTTGTCTCAGTCACAGATTGTAACTAATAGTATTTTTTTTTAATAAACTTTTTTATAAACTGGTGTTTATAAGCAAGAGTGTTCATTTGCAGCTCAGTGTTTTCTTAAAGTGCTTAGATCACCTGGCAGCTTTTTTTAATACTCTTAACAGTGGCTTAGTTGATTCCTTTTATGGATGTCTAAGGAAGCTAAGATAGGGAGTCTTATTTTTTGTTTAAAGGGGCTATTCCAAATACTTTGATCTCTGAGAAAATGTGTTTCTAGCTGTTTAACTCTCTGGATGTGACATGCACTATCATTGCCCATGTAGACTGAATCCAAAAGAGCAGTTATAAATTTCCAGGTCTGTGACCTCACATACTGACAAGGATTACAAGCCTATAATGGCTGTTTAATTTCCAGTAAAACCCCTCCAGATCATTTCAAATACTTATGTATAGAATTTGAAGTACATTGCTGTTATTCAGTAGAGTAATTAGTGATGTATCTTCAGGAGTATTTTTTTAACTCCTTCAGTTCTAATGTAGCTATCATTACATGCCAGTACTCTGGTTTTGTTCTCTTGCAATTCTCCTCTTAAAACTCTTTTCTATTTCATTTCAGATTGGACTGAAGGTAAAGTTGCCTCAGTAAACAGAAAAGTCAAAACCAGAGAGGGTTTCATCATTGCTTTGTGCACAGCATTCTAATTGCATGATTTTCATGTATTTTATACTTATTAAATTAAAATTGGAAGGATAAAAAGCTTATAATTATGTTTTCTTATTAGTCAAATTTATAAAAATATAGCTGCTTACTGCTTGCTTTTAAAATTTTGCTGGACAGGAACCTGTTCAACAATCTCACATTTAGCCAGCAAGAATAACTGCTCTGTAGGGATGTGCTAATGATACGCTCCAACTAATGTCTCCAAAAATCACTAGTTGTTTTCCTATTATGTATACATCACTTCTTCAATTATTCATTTCTTCGCATGCTTTCATAACATTGGCAAATAAAATTCCTTCATTAATCAGGCATCTGGTCAACACAGTACTGATTATATTTGTCATCAGTATAATGCAAGGTAGCATAAATTTTTAATAGCTCTTTCACTGAAATAATGAGAACTAAGAGGTTTATTTATGAGTCTGTACAGAGTCTAGTCCCATTTTCCCATGGCAGTTTTAAAAAAAGGGTCACTTTGTGTTGTGCCTTGGATCTTCCTTAAATGTTCTTTAGCTGATCATTGCTAATAAGCGTCATTAGTATAATTTTATTTTTAAGTTTTACATTATAACATTCTAAATCTCTATTATCCTAACATGAAATAGCCGGAGCAGACATTTTCATCACCTTCCCACTTCCCTTTCTTGCAAAGAATGTTCCAGCAGTTGCTTCTACTGTCTGTTTAGAGAAATTTTGTATAAGAATATACAACAAATAATCTGTTTAAGACTAGGCAGTGTTTTCTCTAAGATCAAATAAGAATTATGAACAAGATATATAAATTTAGAATAAAACATACAGTGCACAATACCCTAAGAGTTACAAAAATTCAGGCACTAATTGGAGTATTACTCAGAAATTTAAAATGAGAGTGATCTTATGGGAATGCTACAGGAAACTATATTGCTTTAGAACATACAGGCTTTTGTATAATCTTTATGTTACTATTTTCTACTACACAGATATTCAGAGAGTGTCAAAACATTATCTTCTTTTAAGTCACATTCAAGAAGAAAGAGTAAAGAGGGAAAAATCAAAACCTCTATTTGGACTCTTTTTTTTTTTTTTTTTAAGACACATTCAGTGCAAAAAAAAGCCTTCACATGTTGTTCATCTTATAAAATTGCTATTTGACAGGGGACTGTTACTTGAGAGAGTGGTCGGAATGGAGTCTTTGTCAGCTAACCTGTGTTAATGGTGAGGATCTCGGCTTTGGAGGGATACAAGTCCGATCTCGGGCAGTGATAATTCAGGAATTAGAGAATCAACATCTCTGTCCAGAACAGGCTTTGGAAACAAGGCCATGCAATGGTAAGCACAAAAATATACATAAGGACACTTCCTGTAAGGGGAGAAAAAAAAAAAGAAAAGACAAAACCAAACAGAACAACAGCAGCTTTCTTTTTTATTGTTCATGGTATCAAATTTAGACAAATACAGATTGGGTAGATGTGGAAATGCACTTAAATTTTTGTTTTCCAAATATCAACTGTAAACAGAAAAACTTTCAAATGCTAAGTATCATATATTACCACTTTAAACAGTCTTTGGAGAACTGATGATCCCTTTTTATTAATAAAATTTCTTTTTCTGATACGGGAAAAAATAGTTGCCTTATCTGCTTGACAAGAATAAAAGAAACCTTTAAGTTTTGATACTTAACCCAATTTAGATTTCTCTGTACCCTTTGAATTGCTGTCAATTGCATGACAATTGCAATTAAATGCAACAATTTGCAATTGCAAATGCAATGATTTTTAAAATGCAATTGCAAATGATGACAACAATTAAAAAGTCTCAGATGTGCTTATTACTGGTACTGGACAAAATATCTAAGAAAAGTAATTTCCTGTAAAGACATTTCTTGTCCATTCAGAGGCCAGACAGATCAAGCGAAGAGGAATGTTATGTTTAGAAGGGAGCTAAGGTACAGAAGGACTTCATGATTTCTCACAGGCCATATGAGTGATGTGCAGCAGAGCTGAAATGTGAAGCTAGATACAGGCCAGGCCACTTCACCAAGCACTGGAGCACTGACTGAAGCTCAGTGTTACAAGGAAAGAAACTCACTCCTCAATGAGTTTTGCACAGCAGATGGGCCACAACCATTATAAGGTTATTGGAAACATCCATTTTTGTCCATTAACTACATTAGGCTTACTCCACAATCACTGTGTATAATCATCGTTAATGGCCAGGACACATCTGGTCTATTCTGTATGTACACAGGAAGTGCAGGAGACCTTGGGGCTTCCATGTGTGCAGTTCATCCTTCTAAGCTGCTGGGTGAAGGAGGAAGGGGCCTATTTGGCCATAAAAGCCGTTAAACATAATGAGTAGGTGTCCTGATGAGCATGGCTGCCAACAGTGGTAGCTTAAAATCTTGTCATCAGATTTCTTTTAAAATGAATGTTCTCTGTGTAGATGGCCAGTGCTATGAATACAAGTGGATGGCAAGCCCATGGAAGGGATCTGCACGATCTGTGTGGTGCCAAAGGTCAGATGGTTTAAATGTCACAGGTAAATGCTCTTTTTATATACACACAAAAAACAGGTGGATAATGTCTTTTCCCAACAAATGGAAATAGTTAAAAAAAAAAAAAAATCTGCTAAAAACAAGCATTCCTTATGTATGAATCAGCATGCTGTTATCTTGAGTCATCGTGGTTTTGCATATTGAAGATGTCATTTTATTTCCAGAATTATGCAGCATGTAATGCTAAAAGTAAATATTAATATTATGTGCTGTATTGGACCTGCAATGTTTGTTGTTTTTGTTTTTTTTTTACCATAGACATCTTTACAATTCTAAATTTAGAGTTTCAGATTTCAAGCCCCACAAGTAGAACTTTTATGCATTATAGTTTATTTCAGTGCCTATACAGAGGCAGAAAGATGCAAAACTTGATAATATCATGTATATGGCATATATCTCCTAAGAATTACAAAATAAAAAAAAATTAAGAACTGTGCTAATATAGTTTTTTTTCTTTACTTCAATGACATAAGCCTATAGCAGGATACTTCAGTGGACAGCTATGGGATGTAGTCACTTCTTGTGCACACGAAATTCAAGAATATCTTCATATATATATATATCTATATGTATGAATTTTTTTTTCAGAAT
>JANHGN010018034.1:9084-22399 GCA_024605025.1 Megaceryle maxima
ATATATCATATACTTCTAAATATCACAATAGTAATTTATAAAAAGCTGTAGTGATATTAAGTACAGTATATCTTTCCCCTTACACACAAACTTCTATAAATATTAGATACATGAACTTGTAAATAGAAATATGACAATTTGTTCTCTGCCCTCTGTGCCCTATTTTTGGTCTGTTTTTCTTCCCTTCTCATGCAATCATTTATGCCATTCATCTACTGATGATCTTTTTTGACTGGATTTGACTGCATGTAAGACTTCAGATCATTTTACCCATCTTAATTCCTTGAACATTATAGCTTGAAAGGAATTTTAAGGGCATAGAGAGTCGTGCTACCTTGATGAATCTCAAGTGTAGTCACACAAGCTTTAATGAATTTTGAATTAATTAATGATTGCTCAGTTGAAGGAAAATATTACAAGATTTTTCAAGTGCTGTAACAGTGTCTGTAGTAAGTATTCAGCCATGCTGTAATTAAGGCAGGGCCATGAAGATGATCAAAGGGCTGCAGCACCTCCCCTATAAGGACAGTCTGAGGAGTTGGGGTTGTTCAGCCTGTAAAAGAGAAAGCTCCAGGGAGATCTTATTGAAGCCTTTCAGTACTTAAAGCAGGACTGCTAAAAGCTGTGGAGGGACATTTACAAGGCAGTGTAGCAATAGGACAAAGGCTACTGATTTTAAATGGAAATAACATAGTTTTAGCTTAGATATTAGAAAGAAATTCTTCACTATGATGGTGGTGAAACATTGTAATAGGTTCCCCTGTTACAAGCTATGCTAAGCTATGGATGCCCCAGCCCTGCAAGTGTTCAAGGCCAGGTTGGACTGGGTTCTGAGCAACCTGGTCTAGTGACATGTGTCTCTGACCATGGGAAGGGGCTAGGATGACATGTAAAGTCCCTTTCAACCCAAACCATTCTATGATTCATAGGACTTGAAACTTGGATGGATGCATGCCAGCACATTGAAAAGGAGAAAGACAACAAAGCAAAACCCCAACAGAAACCCACAATACTTTTAAAGATAAAACACATCACTGTCAATCTCAAAAGAAGCTAGTCCATGTTTACATTCATACACAATCAGTTGTTCATGAGGCAAAACAACATCTGTGGCATATCCTCATCATTAGCAGGAGTTACCACTGTTACTGAATTGCCCAACATCACCTGACTGTACCAGTTAGTACTGCCCAGTCATAACGATTAATATATGTCCACGAACTTGATTGGACATAAAAATTAATCCACTCAGTTACATGCCTTAAAAAAACAGGAAAAAAGTCCCCTGTGAGTGAAGAGAGCTTCCAATTTTTACTGATCAGAGAATAATGAAAGGTTCTTAAAGAAGAGGATATGCAGGCTCATATAATTAAACCTTTAAGTCTGTCATCTGAAAGGACTAAAAGAGACTTTGACAAAGCTGAGCAGGGTAATTACTTCACTAATTTTGCAGGCTACACTATACTTCATATGACAATTTCCTTCTTTGGAACTGTATGCCTTTGCTAGATCATGCTGAGCTGGACATTGACTATAATCTCAGATCTTTCTTTTTCTTTGTAGTAAAATATCTATTGAATTTTGTCTGGTTTTAATCCATTTTGAACTCTAATCCATTCTCCAGAGTCTTTTTAAGCCATCTCAGATTGATTAAACTACTAATTTTAAAGTGAACATTGTTCCTTCTGTCACCCCTATAATTAATGAAAATATTGCAAATATTGCTGGTCTTTGCACAGCCTTACTTGATATATACTTTATTGAGAAAATAAAGCTTTTATGGTTATTATAAATACAGTTTTATAATCACATTTACTTAATTTCTGTAAGACTTCTGTAACACTGTTCTGTATGAATGTATTTTTTTTTAACATGAAAATATGTTTGAAATTGAGTCAAAATCTATACTATAATCAAAATATATATCGTTGTTTCATAGAATCATAGTCATAGAATGGTTTGGGTTAGAAGGGACCTTAAATATCATCTAGTTCTAACCTCCCTACCACAGGCAGAGACGCCTTCCAAATTGCTTAAAGACCCAGCCAGCCAGGTCTTGAGAAATTCCAGTGTTGCAGCATCTACAACCATCCTAGACAACCTGTTCCAGGGTCTCACCACCCTCAGAGTGAAAAATTTCTTCCTAATTTCTAATCTAAATCTACCTTCTTTCAGTTTAACACCATTGCCTGTTGTCCTATCACTACAAGCCCTTGTATAAAGGCCCTCACCAACTTTATTGTAGGCCCCCTTCAGACACTGAAATAATGCATTAAGGTCTTCCCGGAGCATTTTCTTCTCCAGGCTGAACAGACAGAACTCTCTTAGCCTGTCCTTACACAGGGAAGATGTTCCAGCCCTCAGATTATCTTCGTGGTGCTGTACTAGACCCACCTCAAGAGGTCCATGTCTATCTTGTATTGGAGGATCCAAAGCTGGATGCAGTGCTCCAGGTGGTGGTGCAGAGGGACAGAATCACATCACTCAGCCATACTTCTCTTGATGCAGCCCAGGTTGTGCTTTCCTATTTTGTTGCATGAGATTTGATTTGTTTGGCATGAGTCTGCTTTTCCAGTATCTTTTTCACCACACTCTTCCATTGAAAAATAACTAGCTTCTTTAAGTAGCTTCTTGTCAGGGTCTTTGTGCTGCAAACTGATTGCCTTATTACTCATACTAGTTGTATTAGTCCCATTATTATCTGACCTTGATAGCAAAAACTGTAGCCAAATCAGAGGTTTAATGAATTAATGGTGGACTAAAAAAAGGTACAATTCGTACATGCTTGGCTAGAAACCAGAACCAAACTCAGTGAAATTACATAATTGTGGCAGTATGTAATAATTTTGTAAAATTGAAACATTTCTAAAGTGTACACTACCAGCAGTAAACATTTTGTAAAACAGCTAAGTATAAATGCATAAGTATTATTTAAGTGGGAAAATGGAGAGGTGGCATAGTTAGTCAAAGGAAGTGCTGGAGAGGATGTTTAAGTGCTAAATTCTGCAAGAACTATGTTTCTAGATCAACTGGGAGAGATGCATGATTAAACCAGAAAAATCCTGGTCCTCAATTTAAAATTAACTATATTGAGAGCAGATATGTCTACGCTGTTTCATTTTGGGAAGGGGGATGAGGAGCAGGAAAGAGGAGAGAAGCAGAGAAAGAGGTCACCCACTCTAGTCCATGTTTCATCACCTGAATCTTGGCAGTTAAGACCATCGGGGACTTTCACCACCAGCACTCAAAATATGTATCAGCTCCATGTCATTGTATACATAAAACTAGTTTATCATAGCCTTTTTAAGGGCTATTTTTGCATAAGTGGTGAGAACGCCTGACAATGATTAAACTCTCACCATTGTTAGAGTGTGTTATTAATGAGCATAGATACCATGGAGTATTGCTTTGAAGTTTGAAGCAAAGCTGATTTGTCAATCTTCCAAATGCATCCATCACGGTGATAATTTTCCGAATCTATACATGTTAATTATGTACATATTATATATATTCATATCTGTAAAGTATATTTACATATATATAGAAATGAAACACATATACAGTTACCACAAAACCAGTGATCAAAGGATGATAAAACTTAACTTTTAGAACTCTCTGTGAACAGGTGTCATTCTTTATTGGCTATCAGACCTCAGTCTTTCTCATGTCACTCATACACTCTGAGAATGATATCTTGGCGCTTTGTACATCCTCTTCTAGGTGCATGTCATTCTGTGATGAGGTTCTTCTGATTTTACTTTTCCATTTGTGGTTGGTACATCTGCTAAATCTTCATTTAATGTCAGATTAACTAGGCATAAAGTCAGCCCATGCTTTTTGATGTTGCTATAGATACAGATCTGAAAAAAAAATGTAGTTAGTTGAAAAGTTTAAAAACATCTACACCAATCAATATAATCTGTGTTTGTACTGTTAACATAAGTAGTATGTTAGATTTAATTACTATCTTATCAGTTAATTGACCTCAGCCTAATCAAACATTTTTATAAACTTTTTAAGTTATATGTGAAGTTAGGTGAGTTGGTTTTGTTTTTAAACTGGCTTATTTCCTAAAATAGATGAACAATTTCTTCTCATTTCAGGGGTTTGATCCTTCAAATTCTTTTTGCTTTTTAATTCCATAAGGGTAAATGGTTTTGAACTGAAAGAGGATACATTTAAATTGGGTATATGGAAGAAACTTTTTATAATGAAGTTGGTGAGACACTGGAAGAGATTGCTTAGGGAAACTGTGAATGTCCCATCACTGGAAATCTTCAAAGTCAGGTTGAATGGGACTTTGAGCTGCCTGATCTGGTGGAATATGGCAAGATGGATTAGACTAGATAAGCCTTAAAGATCCATTCTGTTCAAAACCACTCTGTGATTCTGTGATTTTGTTCACTGGTATCATATAGTTGAAATGCAAATAAAAGTCATGTAATATTTACCTTTGCAAAAGGCAGCTCTGCCTTTGAACAACCAGTGATGATTGTGCATGTCAATGGAATTACAGCTGACCTTTTGTAAATATGGACAAGAACATTTTATCTTTGCAAGTATTTTTGATGCAACACTATGGGAGCTGTAACTAAAAGTGATCATAGTTAAATCCTGGAATTGTTATTATTTCTGTAATAAAGTTTTCATAATTACAATAAAGCCATTTTTTTTTCAAGTCAGCTTTCAAGTGAAACTCCTGTACAACTTCTGGTTTATTTTATTTTTATGATTTTTATGATCTTAGGTACATGGAGTAGGATCCATCTCATCTAATTAAAAAGACTATAACTGTCCAGTCTGAATAGATTTATAATTAAAGGAGGCCTGTCAGCCTGACCTTGGTATCTGGGAAGATTATGGAATGGTTCATCTTGAGTGCAGTCACACAGCATGTAGAAGATAACCAAGGAATCAGGCTCAGCCAACATGGATTCATGAAGTGCATGTCCTGCTTGACCACCCTGATCTTCCAGGTAACCTGTCTGGTGGATGAGGGAGGATCTATGGATGTTGTCTACCTGGACATTAGTAATGCCTTTGAGACCACCTTCCACAGCATTCTGTTGCAGAAGCTGTCGGCTCATGGCATAGACAGATGTACTCTTTGCTGGGTTAAAAACTCTCTGAGAGGCTGAGTCCAGAGACTTGTGGTGAAGGGAGTTAAATCCAGTTGGTGGCTGGTCACTAGCAGTGTTCCCCAGGGCTCAGTTTTGGACACAGTATTGTTTAATATATTTATCAATTATTTGGATGGGGGGGATCAAGTGCACCCTCAGTAAGTCTGCAGACAACAAATTGGGTGGGACTGTTGATCTGCTTGAGGGTAAGAAGGTTTTGCAGAAGGATCTGGACAGGCTGGATCAAAGGGCTGAGGACAATGGTATAAGGTTTAACAAGGACAAGTGCCAGGTCCTGTGCTTCGGTCACAACAACCCCCTGCAATGCTACAGGCCTGGGGAGGAGCGGCTGGAAGATTGCTTAGCAGAAAGGGACCTGGGGGTGTTGATCAACAGCTGACTGAAAATGAGCCAGTGTGTGCCCAGGTGGCCATGAAGGCCAATGACATCGTACCCTCTCTCAGAAACAGTGTGTTGAGCAGAAGTAAGACAGTGATGGTGCCCCTATACTTGGCACTGGTGAGGCCGTAGCTTGAGCACTGGGACCAGTTTTGGGTGCCACAGTATAGGAAAGACATTGAGTTGCTGAAGCAAGTTCAGAGAAGGCCAACGATGCTGGTAAAGGCTCTGGAGAACACATCTTATCATAGAATCATTCTGGCTGGAAGAGACTTTCAAGATCAAGTCCAACTTCATTACTAGCCCCATCAAAACCACTAAATCATGTCCCTAAACACAACATCTACCTGGCTTTTAAACACCTCCAAAGATGGTGACTCCACCACCTCCCTAGGCAGGCTATTCCAATGCCTGACAACCCTTTCAGTAAAGAAATTCTTCCTAATATTCAGCCTGAACCTCCCCTGGTTCAACTTGAGGCCATTTCTTCTTGTTCTATCGCTTGTCACCAGAGAGAGCAGGCCAAGTCCTGCCTCGCTACAGCTTCCCTTCAGGTAGTTGTACAGAGCAATAAGGTCTCCCCTCAGCCGCCTTTTCTCAAGGCTAAACAGCCCCAGATCCTTCAGCCTTTCCTCATAGGACATGTGCTCCAAACTCTTTATTAGCTTAGTAGCCCATAGCCAGCCTCTGTAGCTTCTCCATCACTTCAATGTCCTTCCTGTAGAGAGCAGCCCAAAACTGGACACAGTATTTGAGATGCGGCCTCACCAAAGCTGAGTACAGAGGAAAGATCACCTCCCTGCTCCTGCTGACTACATTATTCCTGATATGAAGAGCAGCTGGGGGAACTGGTTTTGTTTAGCGTGGAGAAGAGGCAGCTGAGGGGGGGACATTATCACTCTCGCAATTACTTAGAAGGAGGTTGTAGTGAGGTGAGTGTTGGTCTATTCTCCCAGGTAACTAGAGATAGGATGAGAATTAATGGCATTAAGGCATGCTAGGGGAAGTGTAGATTAGACATGAGGAAAAACGCCTATACTGAGAGAGTGGTGAGGCATTGGAACAGGCTTCCCAGGGAAGTGGTGGAGTCACTATCTGTGGAGGTATTTGAAAAAGATGTAGACATGGCATTTCAGGATATGGTTTAGTGGTCATGATAGTGTTAGGTGAATGGTTGGACTTGATGGTCTTGGAGATCTTTTCCAAGCCAGGTGATTCTGTGATTGCGTGAGGGGGATTATCTATTGTACTTAGCAGTTACAATACAGAGATAGCAAAGATAATAAAGTTTTAATTTGATTTTGGAATAAAAGTACTCGATGACAAATACATTTCTGATAAAGAATGTCTTAAAAAGATAGGAAATGAGCACATTTTCACAAAATGGTCTCATAAATCAATATACACAAGATCTGATAGAGATGTGTCAATATCAGGCTCATAAAGTGAGCATGTGTAAAGTCAGTATAAAGTGAGTGATTTTAGAAATTAATTCTTAAGTATAGCTTGCCTAAGAAGACCATAGTCTCTTTTTTCATAGATCATATTCAGATGCAATTGTTTTCAAACTCTTGGGAAAGTAGCACAACATAGATGAGAAGAGTTTTGATTGATTAGATTAAATATTAATGTCTGAAATACAGATTCATATTCCAGACTTACTACAGTTCTATTATGTATGCAGCATGGAGGACATCTAAAGTGATGACATGGGAAAGAAACCTCTTTTAACATCTCTCAGGAAGAAGAGTTTAATCTTCATGATTATAATTGTTGAAATATTTGGTTTCCTATGTCTATTAACTGATCTTTTTAAAGCCTACCTGGGTTGTGCACAATATGATAGATGGCAGAATAAAGCTCAACTTTTTTAGAATCTAGCAGGATTCTAGAAAGCACGCAATAAATGTGGATAACTCTTTTGCCCAGCTTAAAAACTGAGTCATTTAACATCATTGACTTAGCCTCTTGGATAGAACCAAACACATTTCACAGATAGTCCAGGAAAAAAAAAAAGATCTACTTCTGTAACCCTCCAAAAGAAACACAGCAAGTCAGAAATCTGTGGAGACAAGAGTTAATTTGGCATGCAGTAAAACTGTCCCTGATTGTCAGATTTCAGTCCCACATGAAATGTCTGTCATGTAAAGACATTTAATTTCTGCATGTCATGAATCTAAGGTCTATGTGTTTTTCTTCTTAAGGGGTAGAAAAAGGGTTCTCAAAATATTCAGAAGTCCAAATCAGATAACGGTCTCCCCAAATGTCTGTCGTTTGGGTTTTTTTTTTCTTTGTTTGTTTGTTTGGGTTTTTTTGGGGGGGGTTTGGTTTTTTGTTTGTTTGGTCTGGTTTTTTTTTTTTTGGTTGGTTTGTTTTGGTTTTTTTTTGTTTGGTTTTTGGTTGGTTGGTTGTTTTTTTTTTCCCCAAACTACTCTTTAGGAATTACAGATGGAAATGTTCTCATACCAAAGATTCAGTCTTCCTAAAACTGCTTATGAAGAAACAAGAGCTGACTGCCATAACTGTAACTCTGTGTTTCTAGCTTTTGTCAGATTAAATAGTGAAATGGTTTTTTTAAGTATTTTATTTTATTTAGGTTATCTAGCCTTTTAAAATACTTGGTTTCAATTAACAAAGAATTTGGGAAGAAGGTAGTGTCTTGATTGTATTTGAAATTTTTTATATGTTTGTACATAAAAGCATAAAAATGATCACATTGATCTAGAGTGACAGTAAGTGCACTGTAATAGAAAAACCACATTCATTCTGAACCCAGACAATTTTATCAAAGAAATCTTGAAGTAAAAGATATTCCACACAGATATCTATTACAGTTAGAACTTCAAAAACATGCTAGTTAAAACCATTTATATTCACAGTAATGTCAAGCTTTGTATGAGAATACATTAATAAAAGGCAAAGCAACAGATTCTAATTGGCCTGCTTTTAAAAAATGAATATAAATATTACATAGAGGGGTTTTATGGACACACAGGGGAAATTACTGTGATAAGCCAACAGTGGCTCACCAGGACATTGGGTCAGTCTGTCCTGGAACACCAGCAAACTTTTGCACACTGATAAGGGGAGATATGCAGCAATTTCATTACATACTTATTGAACCAGACTGACCTATTTGTCCTTGGAGAATCATTACAGATATTTGTAATTTAGAAGAACATTCCTGAGCCTATTAATCCTTGGTCCGCTTCAAAAGCATGATCTGATCAATGACATTAAGTGGTCATTTCCCTTGTTTCAATCTCCAATCTGAAAAAAAAAAAAAAAAACAAAACAAAAAACCAAAATACAAATAGGAAACAAGCAAACAAGAAAAGAAACATTCAGCACATTTCAAAGGGAGTTTGTATTTCATATCGTACACAAGGAAATATGGCCCTTTCCTATTTGGGATACTCAGGTACTTAATTTTTTAAATTTATTTCTTTTTTTTTATCTAGCAAGTATTAGCTAGGTATGTCTGTATGTTCTAAAGAAAAAATAAATACATTGTACAAAAATAATGTTGGTCAACATTTGAAAGACCAAAAAAAGTAATTTCTAAAGAATGACTGTAAATGGGATAGGCAACATTTAGTCATTTTGATGTTAGCTAAAGTGTTAACTATGCTGAGCTCACCCTTCCACACCAAAGACCATTAGATCAAAGATCTTACTATTAGACAGGTACTTCTGCTGAAGTAGAGAGTACACCTCATAGAAGAATGCATTCTTAACAGTTAGCATAGTTACTGTCAAATTCCTCCTAGGGAATGTAATTCTGGTTTCTGAGACATTGCAAAAATTGAATTGATATTAATATAAATGTGGATTTTTAAAGCGCATCAGCTCATATGCAGTCATATATTATAGGTAATATCTGAAGTTACAATAGAATATTTCTTACATTCTTTCTCACATATACACAAAACCATAGGATGGAAAGATAATGTTGTGACATATCATTAATTTTTTTTTTTCTCTTTTTTTTTTTTTTTTTTTCCTCCTGTGTGTTTAGGTTTATTTTTGTTTACCTTGCAAGAAAAAGATCAAAAAGAATTAAAACAGACATGGGTTTATTCTGCATACTCTAATATGGCTGCCTTTTTTCTTCAAGGAAAATTGTGAGCCAGGAACAACATGTGTTTGTTATTCAAAAAAGAGTATTTTAATAGAACTCCCAGATTTTAATAAAAAATTTAAAGCCTTTCCTTACTACATTATGAGATTTACACTTCAAGGATAAAAGTACCACTCCCATAAGTTAAGAGCATCATCTCCTTGTTTAATAAATGTAATGTTACAATATAAAAAATAGCATACAGAAGAAAGTGTTATAGCAAAATTTAATGTCTAAGACTAGAGGGTTTTATATATCCAGGAAAGGCTTTTTAAAAAGTTTCTACTAGATAAGCAAAAAACCTGTTATATATTCTTCCTGTGGAAAATCTGCAGTATACTTTCACGTAACTATTGTGAACTGACTCCTCTGTGGTCTCTGCACAACCCTCTTAACATAGCACAGGGGTCACTTTTTGGAGCAAAATCTCCTGTTCTGTACCTGCAAGATGGAAGCCTTTCATTGCAAATTTAAACCTTCGATTACATTTCAGTAGCAGCCTGCCTCTTTATGGTTATAAATTTATGAGCTCCTGTTAATTTTTAAACAGGGAAACAGCAAGAGTAGCAACACATATTGCTTCAAATTTGTGTTTTAACATCAATTTCTTCATAGAAGTAGATCAGAAAGGTTATGGAGCCAATACTTGCACAGTCAGCGTCATTAAATGAGTGGCCTTAGCTTCTCCGAAGCTTGTACAGACTGGCATGTGTACGTCACAAGGCTTTGCCTAACACTGGGGAGACAGCAAAAGAAATAAGGGACTTTTTGTTCAGCTTGCACTGAAATAAAAATAGCCTCCTCAGCATTCCATGAATGAGTGGCTTTCCCTGAAGCTTCTTAGTCTGACATAGGCATTAGACCATGCAGGCTGTTTGAAGTTTGGTGAAGAAAATAAATAACAGGAAGTTTAGTATTGCTGCAAATTTGCTATCTTGTTGCTCCAGGAACATTAGTGAATGGCAACATGACACCTAGAATTAATAGTATTTCCTGTTTCCCTGTATATTTGAGAGAGGTAGGCATAAGTCGTGATCTTGAATGGGTATCAAATTCTGTATTGCCTGGAATGCTCTTGCCTGTACTCATTGTGAATTTCATCTTGCCAAACTTTCCTTGATGAGCGTGTGTCCTTGTTAACAGACTCATCCTTTAACTGCAGTTCCAGGAGTATGCTCTGTGTTGGGCTACACAAAGGTTTCTATGTCTACTGCTTAAAGAAGACATTCGACTGCAGCTTGAGAGCTGAATGCTATATTCTGAACCCAGATCTGACATTATTTTTCTGCGGGAACAAGAACTCCTGCAATCAATTTCTGTAGCTTTATGCAAGTAACACATAGCCAAGCAATATATAAACAAACAAACAAACCCATCTGTTCTTTCTGCATAGTTATATTTCAATTCACCTAGGCTGAGAATTTTATTCTATACAGTTGTCTTATTGACATTATTTAGTTAGAATTCACTACTTTATTAATACATATGTCTTTGGAGCCTGAATGCTCTACCAAAACTGGTGGTTTGCTGTGCTGGGCTCCTTATAAAGGGACAAAATGCAATCTTCTGTTTCAAAGTGAACTTGTTTACTTGTTCAGAAATAACTTTATTACATTCTCATCAGACTAATTTTTTTTTTTTCCTCAATTAAAGGAACTATGAAACAGACATTTGCCTGAATTGCTGCAGATGCTCAGTGACACTGCGTGCTTGACACACCTGTAATATTCTGAGTAAGGGCAATATAGTTAGAGCTTTTATTAAAAGTTCTGCAGAACTTTCTAGAGCAGATGGAGACTAAAACACCTATCAGTTTTCTTATGAAATCATGAGCACCTCAGCTACATAGAGACAGGCAGACCATGACTGACACTGAGATTATCTGCTCCTGAAAGGAATGCAAGAATCAGTCATCCAGAATCTTGCATTCAGAAAACTCTACTTTCTTTTACAGATGAATTATCATGATAAAAATATTTGACTGTAAACTAAAACTTGTTTAAAAGTTTCCAATGTAGGACACTAAGCTTAGGTGTTTAAAGCCTGAGTTACTTCTATATGGTGGAATAATATATAGATTAACGTATATCTATAACTTGTGACATCTCATATATATCATCTAAAGATATATGAAAGATATATATGAGCACAAAAATACAAGTCTAGACACTCAATTTCTGGTAGGTATAAATATTTGGCCAAAGATTTTCTCAACAAGAGGATAATTGAATTTTTGCATTAAGTGTTTTCACCTTGTACAGCTTTAGATTGTGTCCTTCATCACGTTTCCACAGTTTATGATTAATTGACCTCTCAAACTATTTAACTATTCTGCCTTGTATTGTTAGTGTGATTGTAAATCAGCTCAATCTGTTTCCTAGTATTTTCAAATAGTCTTACAGATGAAGTGGTTGGAAGGAAAGTGCTCTTCTTTTCAGGATCAAAACACATTTCTTAAAGAATGGTTCCAGCAGTTTCATGTTTAGAAAATGTATAGGCTGAGTGTTGTAAGATCATTTCCTTTAGCAACCTGGTAGATAAATCTTCATAAATGAACCACTTTGCTGGGCTAGAGATATTATCCAAACTTCATCCATGTGGTTCATGCCAAGTGGACTCACCTTACTTTCCTCATAAGCAGCTGAAAGTATGACTGCCCAACTGGCATGTGAACAGACACATAAAACAGAAAGCAAGCCTGAAGTATACATAAAGCTATTTATCAAACACAGTGCATTTACCGTTCAGCTTAATTTCTTAAGGGAAAGACTCTTTTGTATATCTACCACTTACAGACTTTAACAGTGGGTTTTTGTTGTTGTATCTGTCCATTTAATAGCAGTTCAGGTATTTTGCAGACAAATTACCAGGAGCTTGTGGGCACTTGAGACACACACAAATCCCTGTTTTGATTTGGCATGGAACAAATTGACAGAAAGGCAACAGCACTGCAATGTGCATGCCTTTTTACTGGATGTTAACTTGATTTTTCACATTGTCATTGCTTCTGGACCTCACCATGTGCATTTTCCTGATAAGCTTGCTTCCTCCTTTCAGAAGTCCATGCTGCTGACCTTGCATTCATTTGTGATAGAAAGACTGGTGCTGGCTGCAGCAGATTAATATGAGCTCTGATCATGTTGGTTTTGATTAAGGTGCTGAGGTTAGAGAAATGTAATTTGTACCCCACAAGGTACCATAGTATGAACAGTGACAGCTATTAATCCTTTGCCTACTGATGGAAAAGATAAAATACCTGTTGCTGCTTCTAATAACTTCACTCATGTTCTAGAAGGGAAAATTTACCTGTCCCATGAAAGAAAACATTACACTTTCCATCTGTTTGAAACTTTTTATTGTTTTAAGTCAATGTTTGTTCTTAGAAAGACAATCTATTGTTTTAAATAGTACTTCTTAGATTATTTGCCATAATAAAGAAAAATTTTTATTTCTCATGAAAATTAAAGAACCATGGGCCATAAGATTATTTTTGAAAACTTAAATAAAAAGGACAAATTAAAATACAGAGTTGATGGAAAAAAAAAATTATACCAATTCTCATAAACAAATCTTTAAAAATCTAAAGATTAAGATTCAAATCCTAATAAACCTAAGCATGTGGTTCCTCTCATAAATGTCAATCATCTTATGCAATGCTGGTGCTGCTTTCACGTGT
>JANHGN010018036.1:3221-16849 GCA_024605025.1 Megaceryle maxima
AGTGCTGCTGCATTGATACCACACCTGAAGACAACTGACTCATGACCTCCAAATCTGTTCTGGGGCACATGAAAACATGATACAATGGTTCTGGGGTAAAAATATAGTTATTGTGATTTGTTATCAAATAGCCGAGTGTCTCATCTCTTTAGTTACAAATCTTGTGCACAGTTAGAAGCAGTAAAGACCATGTTACCAAGTGTACGAAGCCACATAGTTACCAGCTTCCAGGAACCTAAAGAGATGGAAGAACACCAAGTAGTTCATGGGTATACATCCCTAGTGTCGAGTTGGTGTTTGTGCTCCTTCCTAAACTGCTGCAATTACATTTAGCTATTCTTACTGACGCCTTTATTAAGGTCTTATAACCATCAACTATTAAGTATTCTGTCTAGGTTAAGCTCTGAATACAATGCTCAAGTCCACTAAAGACAGTATTTTTGGATGAAAAATAATATAAAGATAAAAACATCATTTAAAAATATTATAATGTTTTGGGCTATGAGGAATACCAATTAAACACATCTATTTGTAACTCTTAGTTTCTAGGTTCTGCCCCAATAGCTTGTTAGGGTCCCAACATAGTATTATGTAATACCTAGAAGTGACCAAACAATCACTTCTTGGTATGTTGCTTTGATGCATATGTTTGCACTATTTGAATGAATCACACTATTTACAAGATCCTCCGTAAATAGGATTGTACTGTAAATGAGAAAACAATGATATGTTCAGTCACTGGGCAGAGATGGCACTTAGATGATTGTCCTCTAGATAAACTGCATCAGCACAAAGTGGGCAACTGTAATTTCATGTCTGAGATGTTCTTGATTTGGATATATTGAACTATTTTTGCTCACTGCATTCCTCCATATTATGTCATTAATCACATAACAACCCTTCCACTCCTCCACTAAACATGCTAACTCTAATTAGCCCTCTGCTACACAGATGTTTCCTCATTTAGATGTTCAGTGCCCAGTCATGTTGTCACCCTCACTTTCATATGGATTTCAGCCTATATTACATCCCTTCAACGTCCTTTCTGTGTGAGCCCTCTGGGTTAATATGTCCTTTTGAATAACAAATTGATTGCAGATAGATACAAATGGTAGATATACACGGTGTCCACATTATCTGCGTTTGTGTATAACATGCAAATGTGAAAGATGCATATAAAGCAGAAAGCACTAGTTTAAGCCAAGGAGGCTGGTGTGTAGACGTGGCCAATTTCTTTAACCTTCACTATTCCTACCAATAAGTCAATCTATCAGTGATGAATTGCTCTGTTTCTGATCTCAAAAAGTCCACAAGTCGGTGAGATCATCATCTGATCTATGGAAGGGTAAATGTTTTAATCAGACAATTATGCAGAATTCAGTAATTTCTAAACACTGATGCCGTGCCTTTTTTTTTATGCAATATGAACTTTTAAAAGCATAATTCAAGATGTGTTTAGTTATGACAGCAGGGAGTGTTGAAAAATGCATCGGAAACTTCCGTGGTATGAAACGATTTGTAAGAGGTTTTAGATTGTGCATTTCATGGGTGTTGAGGCACCTGATGAATGCCTTTTTCTCAAAATAAAGACAGGTGGATTATTATGAGATTCTCATATACAAATGCTTTTTAAAAAGGAGCCCTCAAGTCCGTCGGATCTATGAGGAAGCAGCACGGTAGAAAACCGGGGGAAATGCGGTACAGCAGAGGCGCAGGCACGCAGGGCAGTCCGTGCTGTGTACACTGCGGGCTCTGTGCCTCCGTCGGGGGGCAGGGGACGGGAGGGCGATACCAACGGACGGACTACGAGGAAAAAACGAGGGGAATCGCACAAAACGGCCGCCTTATGTACAACCTCTTACTTCTGCAGAGCTCAAAAATACTCCTCCGTTAAAAAATAAACAACAGAAATGAAGCGAGGGGCTGCCCACCTCTAGGAGGGGTAAGTACTCGGGCAGGTACCCCTCCGTCTCCCTCCGGCCCAGTCCAAGTCAGTCTGGCCCGGCCCGTCGGGCGGCCGACGCTGTCCCGAAGAAGGCGTCCCGGCCGCCGGCCGAAGTTGGCGCCCGCTGCGGAGGGAAGAAGTCCCCCCCCGCCGCTGCCACCGACGCCCCGGCGCCTTCCCGCAACACTGCCGAGCGCATAAGTCCTTCGTCCGCCGCCGCCCTCTCCCCGCGGCGCCCGGGGGCGGCAGCCGGAGCGGGGCGGGGCGGGAGCACAACCCCCCTCCCCACCGGCCCCCGCCCGCGGGGACCCTCCCTCCCGCCTCCCCGCCCGCCCTCCCCTCCCCGCCCCCGCACACCGCCAGAGCCGCCCGGGGAAGCGAAGAAGAAGGAGTGTCTCCCCAGAGCCCCCCGCCGAATCCCGGCCACGACGGCGCGGCGGCCCCCGGCCCGGCCCAGCGATGCTGAGGGTGAAGGAGGAGGAAGGGCGGCCGCTGGCGGAATAGTGGTGCGGCGGGAGCGGGGCGAGGCACCTGCCCCGGCCGGGCTGCCGCAGGGCACCGGGGGGCGCTCCGCCCCACCCCGCCGGTAGCTCCCCGCGACCGCAGGAGGCAGCGCCTCCTTTCCCGGCCGCCGCCGCCCGTCCGGCCCGTGGAGGAGCGCGGACGGGCGAAGGGGCAGCCCCGTCGCCCCCCGCGGCCATGCGCTGAGCGTCGCCGCGCCCGTCCATGGGGTGGCGCTGAGAGGCGGCGCGGCGGGAGGGCGCCGGGGGCAGGATGAAGTCCCTGCTTTTCAGCCGCTTTCTCCTGCTGCTGCCCTGGGTGCTCATCGTCATCATCGTGCTGGACATCGACAGCAGCCGGGCGCCGCTGCCCGCTCTGGTCTCCCGCGGCGGGGGCGGCGGTAGCGGGGGTGCAGGTAGCGGGGGTGCCCGGGCGGCGCGGGCGCCCCCCCAGCGGCGGCCCGAGGCGGCGCTGCCCACCATCTATGCCATCACGCCCACGTACAGCCGCCCGGTGCAGAAGGCCGAGCTCACCCGCCTGGCCAACACCTTCCGGCAGGTGGCGCGGCTCCACTGGATCCTGGTGGAGGACGCGGCAGCGCGCAGCGAGCTGGTGAGCCGCTTCGTGGCGGGCGCCGGCCTGCCCTGCACTCACCTCCACGTCCCCACGCCGCGCCGATACAAGCGGCCGGGGCTGCCCCGCGCCACCGAGCAACGTAACGCCGGTCTGGCCTGGCTGCGGCAGCGGCACCAGCACCTGCCGCCCGCCCAGCCCGGGGTGCTCTTCTTCGCTGACGACGACAACACCTACAGTCTGGAGCTCTTCCAGGAGGTGCGTGCGGGGAGAGGGGGGTGGGGGGGAGGTCGGGCGGCCGCGATGCTCCACCGCCGGCCTCCCCTCAGGCACCTGCCGGTTCCCGCCTCTTCTCGCCCCCTCGGGTGCCCGCCGCTTGCCCGTCCCGTCCCGCCTCGCCTCGCCTCGCCTCGCCTCGCAGGGCTGTGCCCCGTCCCCGCTTTGCGGCGCGCTGGGTGCCCCTCACCCAAAAGCCGGGCACGGGTGAGTTGAGCCCGCTCCCCGGCGCGGGAGCTTTGCTAACCCCCGCCCCTCACCCGGGCTCCCTCCCCAGCGCTGCCTGGGTCGGACCACCCGTCTCTTAAGTTTTTCGTCCCTGTCCCCTCCGCGCTTCCCCTCAACTTTTCATTGATGTTTTCTCGCTTTTCTGCCGAGCGAGGCACGTCTAGGGTTTATATGAGGGGATCCCATGTTTTTGTTAAAACAGATAAAAAGCGCTCTCTGATATCTGTTTTGTTTCAGGCTGCGTCCCTCTCCCTGTACGGCAAACTCGCATCAAGAGTCGCCATCCTTCACAATTTTTTCTTGGTGTGAATGAATTAATCCACAGCCGGCTCCTTCATGTGGAGTTGCCCGGTCTTTTTGAAGCCTTTCGCTCTTAAAAGCAGCAAATCGTTTGTGTGATGACTAAACACCCTTTCAGGAGTCTCTTTTATGAAGGGAACAGTTTTTGTCTTTATTGCAGCCCCTTGGTGAAGGGCTTTGCTCCTTTTCGGTGGGAATTGGCAAGCGATGGAGGGGAGAGGGTATCCAGCTTTCTTTCTGGGTTCTCCCTGGCAGGAAGGAGGAGTATTTAGCAAGTTGAAATAAAACAGCAGAAGAAAGATCATGTGCGTCTTCTGTGACAGCAGGAAGAGCAATTTGGCAGGGAAACGAGAGACGGTAATGGAAAAGTAGATTGGCAGCAGATAGGGAGCGTAGAGGACTTCAGACAAACTGCGGTCCGTGCCTTCTGCTGGTGGGCAGTATGTATTTAGTGGTGCGCACCCGCGTTCCGCGGTTTGGCAGCGTTGTGTTTCCTCAGTCGCTTTGCAGTCGGTAGGTTAAAATAAACACGATAGGCAGAAATGTGAAGCACGTGAAATTCCCTAGAGCAAGTTATTTTAGAAATACTTAATGTTGGTTTGTGTTTGGCTTCATAATGCATCCCTTCCATTTCCAGCACGTGGGGAGATGCGGGTCCTGGTTCAGCAGGGATGCCCTAATTCTGGTTTCAGCACTGAAGCTGCTAATTTGAAGGCGTTTGCCCGGAGGAGAAACCTTTGTTGTAATTGATTTTCTTAGAATCTTATGGCTGTGCTTTACGCATTATAATGCAGAGTAATTCCACCTACCGATCCTTGATGTGGTGGGAGTGTCTAACTCTGTTTGGGGACAGAAAGCTAATCTGATTCAATCTCGGGGAGTCTGTAAATTGATAGAGAAAATACGCTTCACCACAATGAGTAGTGTGGGACAAAAGATGTTTAGAGAACAATCTCTTTGGTTTTTGAGTACAAACGTTAGGGACAAGGAGGAGTATTGGCAGGCGTACCACTTGAGTGGCCCACAGCCACTGAAAGGGGGTCAGGTCAGGTTTATTCTTTTATCATTTCTTGCTTTATTCTTCTAAGTGCTGTGAACACTGAAACAAAAAGGTACAAATTGCCTCTCTGATCAGCTAGGAAATGCAGGAAAGCAAGGGAAAAAATGTGTCTGAAGGGTTAAAGATGACAATTGCAAGCACAAAAGGCAATCTGTGTTTCCCTTTGATAAAGAAGAAAAGGTAACCTCGGGCATGCAGCTCCTCAGTTCTAAGGTTTTCACCAGCATTCAGCTGCTGGGAAAGAAGAGGCATTCTGGATCCTGTGTTCGCAGGTGAACACATGTGCATGAATGAGTTTTCCCTGTGAAATGTGGTGGCTGGGAAACTGTTACATGAACAGAGAAGGAGCTTTTGCTTCAGTTACCACTGCAAGTTCCCATGACAATTTTTTGGTGTTGCTACCAAGCTGTATGCAAGGTCTCTGGGGAGCTGTTGGTAGTAACATGGGGAATGCCTTGTCGACCTGGCAAAGTCAATGGAAGTCCCTTGGCAGGCTTTGCCAACAGGATGTGGCTCTATGATGAGAGGGAGGTGGCATTTGGAGAAAGCCAATCAAGGCACTGCTTGAGGCTCGTTGTTTGTTGGTTGTATTGTTTAGTTTGTTTGGGTTTGGTTGGTTTTTTTTCTTAAAATAAAGCAACTTTTCTGGCTTGACAGCTGCATATTAAATCCCAATCTCTCCTTCAGGAATTGGTTGATTTATGAGGGTAAACCATGCTCGTCTTCTCCAAGCTTGAAGAGAACAACATTACAACACATTGCATGCAGATGAAATCTGGTAGTAATTCATGTCATGAAAGTGGCGGTAATGATACCTGAGAGGTTTTTTTTTTTTTCAGTTTGTTACCCTGCCAGGAACAATTGTCCAGACCTGCAGCCATGTAATCTCAAAGGAGATCTCATAAACTGTAGTTTGCTCACGGGGGAGGGTAGTATAAATATAGGGGGTTGAGACAGGAGCTCTGAATTCTGGTCCTAGTGCTGTCCTGTGCTGTCTGGGTGACCTTCAATATGTTACTGATGTGGGCCCTGGGACATGTGGGTCCCAAACTGCCAGCAGCGCTTTGCTAGCATCTGCCCGCAAGCAGTTCTGTACGTTTGCTGCCTGTCTTCTTTGTAATGGCTTTCTGAGTTAGAGTTGGTTTCCGTAACAGCAGTGAGTGCTTGGAGGAGTGAGAGCCAAGGCTAGTTAGGGCTGTAAAACCAACATGAGAGAAGTGCCGGCATTGGAGGCACGTTTTTGCTCAGAGGTTGAAACAGCAGAACTGTGGAGTGGAAGGCATGCCAGGGAATGGCATGTTAGTGAAGGATTATGTTTAAGGCAGCTTCTTTGCTGTGGGTTTCCCTAGTGCCCTGACAGAAGACATAGTCTTTTTAATAAAGCAAAATCAGCAAAGGCTTTAGTGTAAGTGGAGGTGTGTAAACGGTAAGGGCATGATCAGAAAGGAGCGTGCTTTGACATGAAATGCCATGGGATACTTCTGAGAGCTTTTGATGAGGAAATTCTAATCTGTCTAAAGTACTTCTGTCTGGTACTTTATAGAAATAAGTACCTTATATTTGAGTGAGCTGGGCCCAGTAGACCTGGGCAAATGTGTTTCATGGAAATTGGGGGAAAAAAAACCCAACCCAAATTACAGTAGTGTTTTGCTGGAAAATGTCACCATCTGTAGTAAATCTGGAACCCTCTGGTGCTGTTTATAATTGTCTTTTTTTCCTAAGATGTACGATGGCATGTGGGTATATAGCTTAGTTTTTGACTAGCAGAACTATGTCCTCAAAGTCAAACTGAGAGGCAGAGTCTGAGCAGGTTTAGTTGTTGTTTCTAGGAGAAGGTGGAGAGCCTGGTTGGTCTTTCTGCTGCTACAGTACAGTCATTGGCTCAGCTGAGCACTTTGTTAGGAGAGGCTCACCTTCCTTGGAAAGGCTTCAGGAAAAGGTCCAATTTGTTCCATGACTGTCAAATTCTTTAGAGCACTAAGTGGGGCTACAGCAGTGATGAAGAAATATTTCCAGGAGTGGAGGTGTGGCCTTTAAGTTACTCCCAACTTTTTCTGCTTGAGAGTATGATGGTGGTCAGGTGAAAAAATCACGGGTTTACTTTAATGCTGGTGGTTTTGGCATATTATACTTTACTAATATATTATTTTGGGATCCAGACTTTGAAAATAATTTACACTTTTTTTGCTCAGGTATGGTCTGTTCACCTGGAAGTGTGCAACTGCATCTCTCCATCAAAAACAACAGTCCTCTTTCTGTAAATATTTTTTTATCAGTTGAACATCAGTCTGCATTCATAACAAAGCCACTGAGAGGTCTGAAATCCCAACTACTGTATTTCATTTGCTTTATAGACGCTTCTACATGAATCATCAAAACTTCTATTTTTTACTATAGGCTGTTCTTTTTGGAGTGACTCTTATCATTTCTGTTGCATTTTTGCTTCATCTTATTCCTGAATGCAAGTTATTGTAATACTGTGATTGATGCCTAGCAACTGCCAATTTCATATTTTTAGGCTTCTAGAAAGAAAACCTTAGATTAAGCTGGCATTCCACTTCCACAGAGAGATTTTAAAAACAAGATTAGCCTAAGCACTGGAAACCGAAGACAGACAGAGCCAAGCTCCACTTCCCTTAACTCTTCACATCATTCATGTGTTTCTACATCTCAGGCATTTTCTCTGCCCTTTCTGTGTTTCAAGTAGTTGGCCAAAGGCCACCTCTTCCTTCTTCCATGTATGGATGTGTATGTGATTTGGAAGAATTAGTGTTGGAGGTCCACTCTGCTGTTGATTGTGCAGACTCCCCTGAAACCTTGAAGGGTGATGGGTGAGCTGCTTCTGGATTACAAAGAACAGGAGTAAAGGTCTTTAAATGTTGTGAGAGAGTGAGCTTGTTGCATTCAGAAATGAAGCGGATTTTAGAGATTCTTGTCTAGGTTATATCTGTCCCTTTGTATTTTGCTCAGATGCCTAAACTGAGATGTATGTACAATTAAAATACTTGTATCTAAAACTACAATGAGTCAGGGATCAGAATTCAATTTACTCTAGTTATTGCCTGTACAGAGAAGGATGTAGGAGGAGAGAGAGCCCAACCCCTTGGTAACTCAAGAGTCATGGAGCCGTAGAGAAGGTAAGAACATAACTGGTGAAGAGTACAGTCAGCTGGATTGCTCTTCCCAGGAGTAATTTAAACATCAAATTAAACAACAACAACAAAAAATCCCTAATATTTTGAAGTTATGCTATTGCTTATGTAGTGGCCTAAATTTCCCAGGTAGGACCATCCTCAAATCAGCCAGATGGCAACAAAGATTCATGAGGAACAGAGGTAAATAGGAAACATTTTGTCTTGGTTAATGGAAGTGACCTTCTCTTGAAGGTTAGGGATGTCCAGCTCTGGTAATTTTCATAGTGGCACCATTAGAGCACTGGGCAAGGTATGGCAAGTGATTCAGACTGAAAACATTTCTTTTATGCCCCTGCCCTTCAGTCTCCCAAAAGCCATGTATGAAGGTAGCAGATATTCTAATGGCTTTTACAGTGTAGCCCCCCAAAATAAATCCTTGTTATTAAAAATAGAACAGAAATACTTGCAGGCATTGCATGTCACACAGTCTTCAGTTTTCCTATGATCGTTTTTGTAAAAATTTTTTTAAAGCAACTGAAAAAAGATGTTACAGAAGAGGTGAATATTTACTGTTTATTCCAGCTTTGCCTAGGGAAGGGTTAGTGCTCCTTGGATAACTTCTACATGACTGTCCTAATCTTTATGCACTATATTAAGCTAACTTCTGTGTATTTTTAAATGGATATATTTATGCAAAATATTTAAAAGTGGTATAAAAGAATATGTTTATATCTCTTGGAGATGGTTGGAAAAATCATATTTTTGTTACAGTCTTAAAAATAACATTCAGTAGTCCAGACAGACTTAAATATTAACTGGCAGTCATTAGTGATTTTCTTCATAATAAAAAAAGGATCTAAATATGAGTTAGCAGTATATTAAATACCTTCCTAGTATATAAATGATTTAAGACTACATGACAGATTTTATATACACCCTGACATTCTCCTCCATGTAGACACATAATACCTATGCTAAAGAGGCTGGATTATAAAAGACTACTAGAGAAACAATGAAACCACTTGAAAGTAAGCGAGAACAGTCACTCACACACACACACACACACACACACAAAAAGCTGTTTGAAACAGATTTCTCCAAGTGAGGGACTGTGGGTTACAAAGTATCCAGCACTTTCTGTCTCTGCACTTTGACAGCAGTCTTTTTCTTACCTGTGAAACTCTTAGTTACTATAAAATAAATTTTGAATGCTAAGCAGCTTTTCAGAGGTACAGTGAACACAACCTAGAAGAATAACAGAAAGTAGGATGGGAAAAAGAATTAGTAAGTAGAAGGACCAAAAGGAAACATGAAGAGCAAATGTTTTGGAAGCCTTCCCAATGCAGAGAATCTGTCTCCTAACTGCTTTAGTTAAATTTAGTACAGTTTTCTCCTGTAGGGAAACAATATTGACATTTGTGCCTAAGGATGCTGGTGTAATTTAGAGGCATTAATCATTGTATCTGATAGATAAAATGTTGCTTGAGAGATGGGGGAATTAATCTATCCTCCCTCAGCAGTGTAGATTGGGTATGAATCAGCAGAGGAGGTTTAAGGCAGATGTTTGGAAAAAAGGCTTTCTAAGAGTGAGGATGCTGAAGCACTAAATCAGATCCCCTGTGAGGGTTGCAGAGCAGGCTAGATCAATGATTGACATTTTGTTTTGATTTGTACACCCTTTCTACAAGTTTTCCCAGGGAGACATACCTACCCTTTACAGTCAAGTTTACTAACAATAAACTTGTTTTCTGAAGTTACTATCCCCTAAGCATCACGGTCCCTGAACCACAAAACCCACTGGCACAGATAGAGAAAATACCAGTCAGTACCTCCTTTGAAGTAAGGGCAGCAGCTCCATTTAATGGCTAAGTAAATGGGCATGGCCTGGCTGCAGCTGAGCTACCCCACTGACTTGTAGTGCAGTCACGTAAATTCTGTTGAAGCAGCTTTAAGTGACCTGTGAGTAATGCAGGATGCCAGTGTGAGAACTGATGTGTGAGAACCTGGCTGTGCTTGTGCTTTGACCAGTAACATTTTCCCCTGTGGAAGAGTTGTAGTGAAGAAGTTCATCTTTGGTAATAATAAAGTGGAATTTTGCATGGATGTCTGCTTGAGTCTCACTGGTATCGGGTGAAGGGAGTGAGCCTGGGTGACAACCTGTGACAGTCTGGACCTGAGCAGTCCAGATCATGAATTGCACAAAGGTTGAAGTCATAAAGAATGGAGGGGGAAAAAAAAAAAAGAAGCTTACTATGTGTGGCATCTGCTGAGAGCTTTGAATCCTTTGAATAGGAAAGCATCAGCATCATGCTGCAAAAACACTAGGATGGTTATCCCAGTCTGAAAACCTTTTCACTGTAGGAAGTATGGCCATGTTTCCTTCTGGATGTCATTTGCCTCAGGCTTTTATAATTTGTTACTGGCTTGGTATCTTCACTAGCCATCAGTTTGGCACATCCTATTAAGCAGCTTTTCTTGATTGACCAATGAGATGCTATTTTTGGCATTGCTTTTACTACTGTCTTTTTTCGCTCAGCTACATTTTCTGCATTTTCACTTGTTATTCTTAGTTTTCCTCTGTTGCTACTGTATTTACTGTTACGTGCCCGTAACCTCACCAAGATTTCTTTGGTCGGTTGTTACTCCTCTCTCCTATCATTTCCTTGCCCACTTCCCAATTGTGGTGTGTGTTGTGGTTGTCCATCTCTGTGTACTGTGTGTCCACACCCCCCACCCCCCCCCCAGCTTCATTTGGGTTTGTTCTATCATCTTAAGAGTCCTTTTCTCATCTTTCCCCATCCAGTGCATCACTCTCCTCCTATGCCAATCGTCCCCTTTCAGATAATCAAAAGGTAAATGGAGGACAAAAGCATTTCCAGAGGTAGGTTCATCCTACCTTAAGGTCTAAGGTGTCTAAGCCAGGCAGAATGAATCACATCAATAGGTTCCTCTCTCTGTTCTTTAACTATAGGAGTCGAACTAGGATAGACCAGATGCCTAACTTAGAGAGCTAAGTGTAAGATGAATACCATATATACAAGATACTAGGACTTAAAATGCTGAGTATTAAGACTTAATGTGCTACCACACATGAAAGACAGAAGAGTAATTTAGGAAGCTGCTTGTAAGTTACAGGATTTGGGTAGTTGTTTAACCCACAGCAATAAAGCTATTTAGAATGAAGATGTTTTTGAATTGCCTTTTTGTGTCCCAATGATTAGCAGCGACAAATTCCAGATGCAAGCTGGCCTTTTAATCCAAATAATAGCTTTCTTCCCATCATACATAACTACAGCTTTAACACATCAATATGTTAACTGCAGTAATGCTATTCTCAGAAGATTAAAAGGAATATTCCTACTTTCATCTGCCTAGCATATCCTGAGGCTGCGAGGTATCTCAGAATTAGCATAAATACTGGTCTAGATGTGCTCTTTCAGTTTGTACTTAAAGGAATTGCTGTATTCTTGACACTTGCTTATTTAATTCTCAACAAATGCAACCTGCGAGAATAAAGAAAGTAACCCCAGAACAAAATAAAGAGCTGTGGAAAGGGTTATTTAAGTCCTTCTGTGGTGGCTTTACCGACTTAACTTGTAGATACTGGGATGGACCCAAGACTGTAATAATTAAAACTTCTTAGGTGTTTCCATGCTGGTTTCATGAGAGCAGTGAGATACTTTAAATTGAAAAATGTTTTCCTAGACATTGTGTATGGTAAAGTATTAATGTAAATCAGTCTGGTTCTATGAGCATAAGCTGCAACTGTGGCCACTCTTGACCCAATTCAGAAGTCTTGTGTGGTCCAGCTCACTTTGCAGTGGAGCAGCCCAAGTTCATATGACAAGAAAAGGCCAAGTATGGGCTTAGCAAGTGTTAGCTACTCCCTTATTGTCAGAGTGTGCCTGCCCTTGTCTTGTGGCACTTTATGTTTACCATGGGTACAGGCAGTCAGCACAGGGTAGCTAAAATGCTGCAAATCAGTACACTAGTAATTTGTGGAGGTATCCATACCCTCCAGAAGGTATTAATGGCAACATAAAAAAGTTAGCGGTCATCTGTGTTCATCCTGTGGTTAATACTGGTGTAGCACAGTTGGCTGTACGTGGCTTGATCACACCCTTGGAAACCTATTGGAAGCTTACATGTGTAGACAAGCCCAACAGGATGATGCTCTGTGTCCATGTCTGATGTGTTTGGATGTTAATAGAAATACCCTACTAGAAAAATTTGTGAAATGGATGTATCCTTAAAACCAGAGCTAAAAGATCTTCATGACCTTTGGCAGATCTCTATATCCAAGTAGTTAGTTGCTAAATCTGCATTTTCTAAATGGAGGGAGTGGAAGAGATGGGAAAAATAATCTTGAACCAGGAGAACAGTTGCAGACAAAAGACTTTTAACAGTAACCTGTGGAGAGATTTGTGGCAGTGTCTCACTGGCAATTAAAAGAATCAATGGTTTGGATAGGATCCTCATCACGAGAAATCTCTGCGTTGTCAGTTGTGCACATACCCTGCTCTTACGCAGATGGACTGCTGCTACTCAGCGAGATGGTCTGACTTTCTGCAACAGTTATTAGGGTGGAAGAGAGAAAATTTTGCTGAAGAAATTTAAAGATACCAAAAAGATTTGGAGGGAGAGAAGGAACATGCCTCTCTTCTGTCTGTACATACACATTTATGGATTTTTAACTGTATTTTATGCCTTCCCTGTGTGAAAGTCCTCCTAAGAATCAGCCAATGCTTCTAGCTTAGAAATGTGAACCAGAGTGATGTGACATCTTTGTTTTTTCAGGTGCATCTTCTGGGAGTCTAGATGATACACATGGTAAATCTTTCACCTTGGGAGAGGGAAGTGTTTAATATTTAACCAAGGTTGTCTTTAACATCTATTGATAGGGGACTGCAGTTACAAATATTTAAAACTGTGTTTTTGCTAAGAGGAGTGCTTGGAAGGAGAAAGGGCTAACACCCTTTCCCTAAGGAACAGGTCTCAAATACAACAGAACACGAAGAGATTGCTTCTAAAAATCGATCAAATTAAGCTTGTGTTATAATGGAATAGTTTAATACTTGCCTGAAGAGGACCATATTTAAGCAGAGTAGTTAGAACGGTGGCTTTTGAATCGATGTGGTTAAAGTGTGCAAGTTGTTGTGTCCGTGCGCTCATCTTCTCAGGTTCTCATGCCAGTGATTTTCCCATGGGGAGCAGTGTATCAGGGTTCATGTTGTGTTATCTCCTGTTTACTGGAGAATGGTCTGCTAACCAGTGGTCTGAATTCATTGACTCCCAGTCATGCACGAGTAATTTAATATCTACAGATTCCTCTCGGTTAGGCAAGGATCACATTTCCAGAACTGCATTTGGTTGCATTTACACTGTTAGGAAAACCTCTGGATACTGATAGTGAACTAGCAGAAGCATCCGACCTGCTCTCTGTCTCTCTCAGAAACTTCACAGATCTTTTCAAGAGAAAATGTAGAGGTTAAAAGTCTCAACCTTTTTTTTTTTTTTTTTTTTTTTTTTTTTTTTTTTTTTTTCTTTTTTTTTTTTTTTTTGTGGGGGTGTTTTTTCTGATTTGTTTGCAATTTTTTGTGGTTGTTGGATT
>JANHGN010018036.1:16949-41373 GCA_024605025.1 Megaceryle maxima
CTCTCTTGCTGGGCAATACCTCAGCAATCTATAGAAATGAGCCTACTGCAAGAATGCTGCAGTCTTGCAGAAAAAAAAAAAAAAAAAAAAAAATCTACTACACCTCTGAAAACCCAAACAAGAAAAAATACTGTTCTTTTATGGCTTTTAAAATTTTTGTTATAAAAAATAACATAAATAGGGTATTTTCAGTAGAATTGAGGTGCCTATGGGCTAGAGAGATGGAGATTTCACAGAAAACAAGTGGGTACCTGCAGCCTTCAAATACTTTACATCAGGCTGAAATCTGTAAGCTAGAATTGCTTTTAAATACCTTGTCTTGATGATTAATGTGTAGGATTCCCAACACCACTTCCAAAAAAGCCTGCTAGCAAAACATGCCCTCAGTCCCGCTGTGCCTGCCTCTTGCAGATGCGTACAACCCGCAAAGTATCGGTGTGGCCCGTGGGACTGGTAGGAGGACGACGGTACGAGCGCCCAGTCGTGGAAAATGGCAAAGTGGTTGGTTGGTACACTGGCTGGAGAGCGGACAGGCCCTTTGCTATTGACATGGCAGGTAAGTACCAAGTTTAACGATACATGAATGTTTCTCATAATAACCCTTCTTACATATTTTTTTTATGAGTGGGACAGAAAAAGATGTCTCGGTGTCAGCAGCTTTAAGAAGTTCTGAAGTGCATCAGCTGTATGTAGCCCTTCAGCACTAAATATCCTGGAAATCTTAGCTTTGCACATCTCATCTAATTAAGTCATTGCTTGGTGATACCCAAACTTGCTCTCACTTGCTTTAAATTTTATGTGGCAACTTGGCTTTTATATTGTATAAATTGTTTGTCTGAAACAAGTTAATTGTAAATTAATTAATTCAATTACTTGTTTTTCAAGGAGCCCCTGCCTTTCACTGTGCCATCAATCTACATCAGGCAGTATAAATCAAGACCCTTCTTAGACCTCATGTTGTAAACTGCTACTTTATAGTGAAATTACTCATCTTTTTATTGGTTATTTGGAATGACAGTGATAACTGTAGATGGATATAGTTTGAAATACTGGGCTTAGGGGAAAAAATCACTGACAGCTATAGCCTAGTAGATGAAGGCAGAAAAGCTTCAAAATGGATCTAATCAATCTTCTGCAGTGAAGTTATCACACCCCATAGCTCTGTTTTGCTGTCAGTCCGTGCTTAGACAATCTTTTGTATGTATTCACAACTGCCACATGAATCACTGCTGTGCAGAAGTTCCATTTCTGATGTAGCAGCAGATGGTTTCCCAGCAAATGTTACAATATTTGCACTTAAGCACCCTCTGTGTTCCAGAAGGAGGGGGAAAAGTAGGAAGAAAAGGGCAAGAGTGGGGCAGAAATAGCCAGCCATTTGCCATTTTCTTCCTTTTTTTTTTTATACCCTTATGTTTTGAGAGAGGGAAAAGGACAGTACTTCCTAATCTCAACAGAGTATTTTTATATGGATTGAAATGTCTGATGAAAAAATGTGTACAGTATTTGGAGTACAATTGGTTAAAAAGAGTAGAAAAGAACTAACAGTTGCTATCCCCTCAGAGAAACATCAACAGGTGAGTTTTTCTGCACTGTAGAAGCATTTCAAGTTAATAGTATTACCTGCCATGAAAATAAGTATTTGAGTGTCCAGGTAGAGGCATTCCTCAGGAGAGAAGTAGGTATCAGATGTAGCAGGTATCAGATGTCAATCCCCAAACCCAGGCAGGCTGTTGAGGGCTGCAGCTGTGCATTTCAAAAGTCTCTGTCTGGGGATTTATAGATACATATTTTTACTATGCTGTAGAAGTGGCTACTTATGGCCATTATAAAGACAATAGCATGGTTCATAATGCATTAGCAGCAAGCAAAAAGCCATTACACAACATTGGCCAAGAGACTTTAACCCAGACATGAAGTGAGACATGGAAAGTTCCTAAGCTGTTGTTTACACATCGCAGTTGCTGGCTGAAACACTGGAGGGAGGGAAAAGCAGCTCCATTAGGAGCATTACCTGCTCCTATTTCTGCTGAAGTCACCAAAGGGAGGGCTATAGAGACAAAGATAAACGTGTTGAGACTATACGAAGTTACTGCAGATCCACCAACAAGGAGGTACTACTTGGTGAGAGAACTTTTATTAGTCTTCAAAAAACAAACAAAGAAATTAAATTATATTTTTAATTTCAGCATGGAAAAAAGTGGATGCTATGTAGGCTTGTAGAAAATAAAGCTATGTTTGCATCTTCATTCCCCCTGGGAATGAAGAAACAGAACAGAACCTGTAAATCCAGAACTGCATAGATGTCTGAACAGGTGCAGTCTATGGGATGATGTATTAACACTCAAGTTTTCTACCCTTGCCCTCCCTGTGACTCCCCAACATACCCCTGAGGACTTGGAGGACTTGCTAATAAGACTAAGTCCATCCCTGGCATTCCTCCATCTGCTGGCACCGAATATGCGAGCAACTCAGGTTATACCATTCACTGCACCTAGGGAACATGAAGGATCTCCATGAAAAAAAAAAGGTGCACATATTAAACTGCCTATCTGTCTACAATTGTTCATAATTGTTTAGATTCTCAAGGCACTCGTAAGCAGGATGTCTTTGGGTTACAGAACTATCTTTTCATAGTGATTTTTGCAAGAATTTGATCGTGAGGCTTGGTGAGAGGATTGACTGCTTAAAAGGTTTGGGACCATTGGTTTAATGTGTGGCTCTTCAGAAGACATGCATCCTGGATTTTAAGCACATAAACTTCTTATTCTAGACTTCAAAATACAGTGCAAAATTCAAATCTACTGTAAGTCAAGACAGGTCCTGCTTGACTTTGGGGTAAGCTCAAAGACCCTAGCTGGCCAACTTCCCTAGATAATTCTTTGAAATATACTCACAGGTGGCAGTCATATCAGATCAGTTTAGTAAGCATTGGTTATGTCTTTTGAGAAGTTTGTGGCCGTCACTGTTATTCTCCAGTGCTAAATGGCACTCAGAAAGCAGAGTAGCTGCTTCTTCCTGTGTTGCTTCTTGTGTGGCAACCAACACACCACATGAATTAGTTCTGGTGGTTTTTAAGTTCTGTTCCAGTTTGAACTGTAGGTGGGTTCTGGAATTTGACACAGACTTCCCTTGGGGAAGAAGAATGAGAGAGAACTGGGTCTTGTAAGCAAAAAGTGATGTTGATTCCCAGATAGGCACTGTGTTTATTGTAGCCCTGATTTAAAGTCTTTTATGTTAAATGGTGCTGTCAGTGATTTACTTTGGGCTTGTTCCCAGTGCCAGAATTTTTGACCACCCATGAGAAAAAGTTAGATCATGATTCTCCTAATATTAAGGATGTTCAAGGAGAAGAGATGAGTGCTTTACGTTAGCATTCCAGGAGCTACTTCAGTCATTATTTTTCCATGTCTGTGAATCTGCAGGCAAGCAGAGTTTGGACTTGAAGTCTAGAGCTCATCCACTGGGCCCTAAGTTGGGCTACAGCCTGAGGAACCACCTTTTATTGGGATTTTGCTATAATTATGAGATCTTTAGTATAGCTCATCTTTCTTATGGTTCCCTGAGAAAAAAAGTCTATTAATGACACTGCAAAATGTGGCATATTTTGTGTGAATCTGAAAGAGCCACTGCTGGAAGTCACAAGTACAAAAAAAAAAGGAATTTTGAGTGGCTATGGCAGACACCACACACACACACGCCCCAACAACTCCTCCATCAAAAAGTAATTTTGACTATTTTAAGTGTCAACCTTAAAACTAAGAACATCTTTCATGGTGAATCTGTCAGCAAATGCCTTTGTTCTGAACCACAAAACTCCTGTTTGAGCATCTCTGCCTTATTGCAATCCAAAAAGCACATCAGAGGGAGAAGATAACTTGAAAGAAACAGACCACAAGCCATGGCATGCTGAACAAGCATTTCAAGTGAACTTAAGCCCAGTATGACCTTGTAGGAATAATGATCAAGTAAAAGAATTGTGTGTAGCACTGTTCGGTTATGCTACACTGGAGACAGTAAACCCAGATTAACCCCTGTTTGGGGATAGTATTCAAAGTAATAAAGTATCTTTTCATCTATTACCATTGACAATTATCTACTGAGAGAAATAACTAGTGTCTGTCTGGTCAAAACCTGAACAGTCTCCTCTCTTTTTCATGTCAAAAAGATCAGTCTGTGATAACAAGTCAACTGGAAGTTGTCTCTTGGAAATCATTTTCTCTTAAGCCCATCTGAAGTCTTATCTACATAAATACAAAATGTCACTACATGTGAAATTAAAGCAATTATAAAGCATAGCTGGAGAACTAGAGAGGCAGGCAGTAAGTGTCCTTGAATTATTTCTTCTCTTCAAGTAGCTGCTTTATTGGATTCTTTTAAGAAACAAAGACTATATGACCATTGATCAAGAAAACAAACCTCAGGCCCAAGGCCAGTCAGTGCACAGCAGTCCATGTCCCTGCCATGTACAACACTCAGTTTAATAATTTAACTTTTATTTGATGCCTGAAGACATGAGGGACTCTTGGTAGCACCCTGCAATGGCAGCTGGCAAGAGCATGGTAGCAGGGGCACGAGTTGCATGCAGGGGTTACAGCAGTCAGTCTGAAGGTCTGTGCATAGGAACTGAATCCAGTTTTCTCAACAGAGGAGCAAGCTTTGCAACAAGAGAATCTAGGAGATACTACATTAATTTTGGTGTTTACTTAATTTTCTCCTTTATGGATGACCAGCTTCAATCTTAAAAATTAAATCTTTTTAAAAAGAAACAGCAGCTCACATAGCTGATCAGGGTGTTTCAATGCTTTCCCTTGCAAAGCAAACATTTAGGACACACACATACACAAACACGTGACCCAAAATATGAACCACACCAAAGCCCAGTTGCACCAATCTGTACTGATTGTTCTAACTTGGGGGGGGACCCAACTCAACCCCTAATCAAAAATACTGAACTACACCAGGACAATCTGTTCATTAGTGATGTCTGTGGTCACCTCTCAAGGTGCAGAAAGCTGGCTGTAGGTACCATAGCTGCATCTTTCTGAGGGGGGTTAAACTTTGAACCTCAGCTCTTCATAAATGATTGCACTTGGCTACAAACAGCAGTGGGATGGAGCCCACCCTGTGCTCCCTCACAGCCAGGCTACAAGGCACAGGAGGCAAGAAAGGTCTGTAGCCTGCTGAAGACAAACCCCTATGTGGGAAGAAGAGTCCAAATTGCCATTCTTCTGCCTGGAACCACTTGCCAAAACCCAGCAGCTGCAGCAGAGAACAGCTGGATCCCAGCACTGCTGCAGGTGGTACAGGCTGCAGAGCTTAACCACACAGAGTGAGGACCAACTAGGGCTATAGTGTCACACCTCCTGGAAGTCTTCTATTCACTACAGTACTCTGTAAGGGGTGGGGGACAAGCCTCTTCCAGCCAAACACCTATTCTTCATTGTCTTAGGCAGGATATAATGTATACAGTTAAACACATTTTCTTCAATGGTGTCTGTCAGTGAACGGAGACCCCAATTTACATCCAACCCATAGTCATTTGCAATATCCAAATCTTTGTTTAAAAAACAGCAACAAAAAAAAACCCAAACCACTTTTTGGTGCCTTCCTGTGCTTCACTACAAGCAAGAGCACACAGTTAAGATGAAAGTGGTTTCAGTGCGTCTTCTTTACATGTGATCTAGCAATTACTTCCTTATATTTTCCTCTTTAAGCAGTTCCCATAAAAGCCACAGATACTTTAAAGGAAAATACAGCATCAAGATAATTGCAGTAAAAAAGAGGACAGATTTATATTCCATTAGAGAAAGTTATACTCACTTTCAAATGAGAAAACTGTAATACCAGCTTTAGAATTAAACGTACTTGTAGTTTTCCAGAACAGATGTCAAAACTGTTACTACTTCTGCCATAAAGGGACAGCTGGAACCACTCTGAACTGACTAAAGGAGGATTTCTTTGGTAGGCTTGGCAATTAGACATAAGGAGTCACAAATGTAACTCCTCTTTGCAAGTGTATCAGTCGAGTTTTGAGTCATAATGAAGGACGCAAGCGACTGAACCTTGCTGAACAAAACCTGGAGACTTTCTATCAACAATGCCAAACAGACTGATGAGAGCTGTTTCAGAGGGGGCGAGTCTGGTCAAACTCCTGCTTTCTCAGTTTGCAGTCTCCCTTTGATGGACTTAAGATGTGTTGTTAGAGGAATGCATTACAAAGGGAGGTGCGTGCCCTGATGAAGCCCTTTCAGCCGTGCTGTTCGAGGCACAGGTCAGCCCCCGACTGCCTTGCAGACCACCGCTAATGAAAATGACACAATAACCACACGGTGCGCCAGGCAGAACATGAGTGCGACCCCTTGAAAAAAACTGCAGCTCACACGGCTGATCGGGGATTGACAATAAAGTTTAAACTCTCTAAAGACCATGGTTGTTTACGTCTAGGTAACGTATTTTAGCCTTTTCCTAGATTTAAAGATGAGAGCCAGAAAAGGTTTTTGTACAGTATTAATTTTATACATTTTGTTTTCCCTAAAATTCAGCTTTACTTCTGAATTAAAAGTAGAAAGTAAGGGTAATCAGAAGCCTTATCAATACTTACTTTTCAGACAAAATTGAGCATGTCTGCTCTACATGATGGGAAATTGATTAAACATGTTGAAAATACGGTGCACTTAAAAAATGTTATTGCACCTTCAGGGCAAAACAAAACAATGTAGGATGTACAACCCCACCAAATACTGTCCATCCATATAATCAAATTGACACATGTTCCAGAGGAACATGGGAGATTTCTAGGCTTAAGCGTAACTTGCAAAAAAAGAAGAAGCCTAAAAGTCCTTCTTAATATTATTCCCCCCTCCCTCTCTCCAAGGATTTGCTGTGAGTCTTCAAGTGATTCTGTCACATCCGAAAGCCGTATTCAAGCGTCGTGGTTCTCAACCAGGAATGCAGGAATCTGATTTTCTGAAACAGATAACAACAGTGGAGGAACTGGAGCCAAAAGCAAACAACTGCACAAAGGTACCAATTTCCACAGTTACTAAAATGCCTTCATATGACTTCTGTAGATGACCGTACTAACAGAAATGTTATTTTATAGGTTCTTGTATGGCACACACGAACAGAAAAAGTAAATCTAGCTAATGAGCCAAAATACCATCTGGACACGGTCAATATCGAGGTATGATCTGGAGATCCAGTTACACAGGAAGTACAGTATGATGGATGAGCCAGAAGGTGTTCAAATTCAGCCAGTTAAAATAGTCTACTTCTGCGTGAGACCTTTTAATGGTCATCTGATGGACTTCTGTGGAAACAAAAGGAAGTTGTCAGATACTCTAATAAGCAAATCAAGTGGGTGTGCTTTGTTCTAACTTGTCTGCATGCGTTTCTGAACTCTCGTCTTAATAAACTGACACTTACCTTTGTTTTAAGGCTGTTTCCACATAGTAAAAGCAATCAAGAGAGACACGGCTGCAGTGGAGCATTTTCAAATTCATCATTTATGTATATACTTTTTGTATTTATCCAGCTTAATGGTGTAATTATAAACTGATTTTAAATCATGAACTGTTGACCTAAATATTTGCATAAACCGATCCTCCAAACTGAACATGTTTTCCTTCATTAAAAGTAGACTTCTAGAAGAAAGAGCAGTCAAATAGGTCATACAATAATGAAATAAAACCCCACAATCATTTTTTTTATGGATGTATCCTTTTAATATAGGGAAATAACATTTTATCATTACGAGGCACCATAAAATGTAAACACAATCACCTTCATAAACCTGGATATCTCTGCAAGGAAAAATGCATCTGTTCACATGGAGTTACCTTGTATACATATTGTGCTGCTAGTTCTCAGCATTAATACTGTGCACGTGCCTCGTGAACCAGATTGGGCATTTTATCACAGGAAACTCAAACGGATCAAATGCTCAGTTTTAAAAGAATAAACTATTGATTTGTAGAACTACAGTAACATCCAGGATTATCTTTCTTTCAATAACCATATTCCCTGTTATGCACACCATAATAACATCACAGTGAAATGTATGATGAAACAGAATTTGTTTGATACACTAGAAAACATTGCTCAGTGATACATTTACATTCTATTTATATATGATTAAACATTTGTTCATACAGTACCTTCTACAGGATTACTGGGTAATTTAGGGGGGGTCAGGGTTCATATTTTTGGATATTACTAACATGATAGCTACATCCCTTATACGCAAACATTTGATCTAGAATTTTGAGGGAAAAAATAATCAGTATGTGCTTAAGCAGCTTCTTACATACATGGTCTATGAAATCATATGCATTGTATGAAAACGCTGCCAAGGATGTATAAATGTATTCTTGATCTGCTTTTCACTACATCAAATTTCAATCAATATGGACCACAACACGGTCAGTCAGTTATATTCTTATTCTGAACAGCTGGGGGGGAAGAAAAAGAATATGTACATGGAAGGAACAGCAAAAGTAAATTTATCTGAACACGGAATGTTAGGTGGCTGTTCTGGGTGAGACTTCTACTGCAACATTCATTTCCACAGTTGTGTGCTGAGAGTCTGACCAGAGGAGCTTCCAGTCCACCCTGCTGCTGTGCTGGGGGGCTGTCCAAAGCCCATCACATTGCTGGAACTGCTGAGATTCATTCCGGCCATTTGCTGGTTCATCTGTGAAGCATACACATGAGCCCAGTTAGTGCTGGTGCTGAAACACAGCACGCTGCTAGCCAAAAAGCAGTCATGCCTCCAATTAGCAACCCGCTTAGAATATGTTTCCCTAAAATTAGTGTTTTTAGTGTAAGTTTCTAAGCAGTTTTCAAGCAGCTTTTCTGGAACCATTCAATCACCTTTATACATCAGAAACACCAAAGCAAGTAATACAGCCTTGTCTATAGTTTCAACTTCAGATGTCTTTTGTTCCAGCAATACTGCTTTGGAGATTTCAAAATCTTGATTACACACGTTTTTAAAATAAATTGTCCATTTAGGTGGCAATCTACAACAAATGAGACCAATTTATAAACTTAAGTATCATCTAAATTTAACCATTACTGCTAAAGAATCTACTCACGGTATGATAATTCCCTAAAAACAAGTGAAATCATTTGCATAAAATTAAAGAGGATGCCTAGTTAAAGGTGGGAAAGAGTACAAAATTCAGCGTATTCCCTTCAGGGATGGTATTTCTACTCTCTACAAATATTATCTGGTCGCCGTATGTTCAGTGCTCAAGGTAAAAACATTCTTCAGGATATTCTCTCTTGCCTACTAAAAAAGTAACACACTGACAAGCCAGAAACCTGGCTGTACATTCAGAGTAAAGATGCCCCCTTTCAAGGGTCTGAGAGCAAAAAAGCATTTGAAGCAACTAATAATCAGAGCGTATAAATAGGGATATTGGATAAGCAACATTAGATCCAAGTTAGAGACAGCATTATGTAAACATCGGAGTTTACATAAATATGAACAAACAATTCCAAGGCTGCAAAATAAAACTGAAATACTGGCAAAAAAAATTTGTTATATAAATTGCAAACTAGTATTTCAGGGTAAAATCCAGTACTGTGGGCTTTCACATGTGTATGTGCAAAAACAACCCATCACTGAACATGGAAATTAAAAAAACAGCTGATGAAAACATTCTTTACTTAGTTGTTAATCTCTTCTGGAGAAGAATTGTTACGAATCGTGCTATGCTGGCAAGGCAAGCTCTCCCCGCTCCAATTGGAGCCAGAGGTTGGGGCTCACAGTTCCCCTACAAACTGTGGAGTGTCAGCACACTGCTAACATCTGATGTGCAAGGCTTACAGAGACATCTAACAAGCTTCTTCTGTGAGCTAACTTTTAATATAGATGTGATAAGAAGCATGATTTTAATTTCAAAGCTGATATGGGTCTTTTTAAAGTTAGATACCTAATAAAAGACTGTCAGCAGTAAATCCACAGCTATTTTTGGTTTGACATTTTGAAATTTTCACCTTTTAAAAGTTACTTTTCAAAGCAGAATCACAGCCTGCATTTTCAAATAGGGGCTGTTCTATCCATGTAAGAAATGCTGGCTACCTTCAGAAATGTTCAAACCACAGGACTGAGCAGAACAGAAAAAAATTAATATAATCCTATCTAAACAAGTCACTAAGGTTCACTTCCTGAACTAGAGTAAGCAGCATGGAATGACTGTTTTTATAATTCAAAAAATGTAAAAAGAGTTGCTACTACCCATACTGAACTCCAAGGGAATCTTAGATTTGTCCAGTTCCTCCTCACCCCCAATAACCTTTCAAATAGCTGATTTCATTGGATCGTGTACAAATACAGCACTGAGTGTACACTAACATTTTCAGAGAACCTTTTAAACCTCTTTAAGAAATAAATAAATAAATAAGCATGGAAATACTACAGATAAATAATAGATGAGCTTAAGCAATTTGTCTACAGGGGTACGCTGGAAGTGCAAAGCACTGCACATTCCACTGAAATTTATCCTGAAGTCTGTAAATGAAACTATTTATTGTTAATGGCTGTCCTCAAGCACTTAAATTCTGCTTTCAGTTATAAGACTGGATTCTGTAACTATAGCTAAACTACCTTTTCACATGGCTAGTTCAGATGCTAAGATGAGAGCAGTTACAGAAGTAGAAAGCTGAGTTTGATCTACCTTAGCAAAAATTCTCTGCTAATCTACGATTTACTTTTAATTTAATTATTACCTCTTTTTTTTTTTTTTTTTTTTTTTTTTTTAAAATGGGCCTCTGAGCAGTTTGTAGTCCAGCAGTACGTAAATTGGCTATACTGTGACTTTCTTCCTACACCCAAACACTCTCAATTTGAAGAGCAGCACCTTTTCTAAGACACACTTGTCTGGGGACAGCAAGTCTTTACCTGAGAGAGGTTCCACTGAGCTTGTTGGTTTTGTTGCAATCCATACTTATTTTGTGGCGTGACCATCTGTCCCACCATTCCACCTTGAGGTCCAACGACATTTTGAGGAAGTCCCATCACACCAGTTTGTGTAGTACCAGTAAATCCATTGGGCATTCCCATTCCTACCATCACGCCTGTGCTCTGTCCCATGACTGGCACCGATTGTCCCATCATGTTTCCCATCATCCCAGTTGCTGCAGGCACAGGAACTCCCATGGCTGGAAAGCCTTGAAAATGAGTTGATGGTTGTGTGGTAAATGGCATAGAAGATGACCCCATGAACATACCTGTAGCAGAGAAGGGAAGACTTCAGCAAAAGTGTTTTGCAATTTTCTCCCCCAACACCATAAGTGAGATGTGCATCAAAATAGTTTTAAAGAGTAACTGTCCAGCCATACGTCAGTGCTGTTAAATTAGTTTCTGGTAAAAGTGAAAAATTGCTTTGAAACTCTCGAAGGAAAGGGACTCTCCACCAGAGGTTAACTGTCCAAAAGAGCTTGGCAAATCCCTGTGGTGAACTGGAATCTCTTAATCTCTGTATTGAAGGTCTGCTCTCCTACAAACCTAGTTAGAATTGTGATGTGGCAGCTCTGTACTGATCCTGGCAGACTGCGGTTGGCACAGCCGAGACTCAGACCTTAAGCAATTAATTGGGGGGCAGAAGTGAATTCACAAATCTTTCAGTAAATCGCACACTTCATAATTTGAACAGCTACAAATAAACTAAAATCACATACTAATTTTCCTTTTGCTTGTGTATTACATTTCATTAACTCTCATTTTTATAAATGGTGAAAAAATAAAAATATTCATTTGAATGCAGGAAGCAGCATACGCAACCTTAGGTTGACACTTGCTGGAGATAACTATTCTTGGTAGAGCTTAAAACAGAACTGCATAGAAACCTTCACAAAATGATTTACCTGGAGCATTTTGTTGCTGCATAGTTCCTGTGCCATACAGTGATAAGATGGAATCTTTGGAGAGTTGTTTCTTTGTTGACTCTTCGGATTTTGTTGTTTGCTCAGTAAACAGATCAAGATCCCCGGATGCTGCAGACAAACTGGCAGCTGCTGGTTTAGTGGAAGTGCTCTGGGAAATAAAGGTCACGACAGACTACTGAATGAAACTGGCAGAAGATGTTACCTTAGTTATTTACTGCACATCCTCACTCCTGAACCAAATAAAAACTAATCCACTTACAGAAATTAATTCTAAGCAAATGAGGATTTTAAAAGACAAAAAAGCAGTACATACAATATAGGATAAAGACCATGAAAGAGGTTACAAAATGCACAAAACTAAAACCGTGGCCAGCTCCAGGCTGTACACATACAGATTATTCATTCCTGTTGCTCCTACATTTGTCATTAGTGAGAAGCATAAATCATGCACTGTAGTTAAATGATGAAAAATAATTAGGAAATCAACAAGGAGATTACAATTCACGTCTCATTAATCCTCTCATAGACAGAACACATTAAAGAAGAGCTAAAACAAAAGATTAAGTGCTTTGGATTATACTACTACAAGTAAGACGAACAGTGTTTTCTGGACAAAAGGCAGAAGTAAAATTCCAGTTTACCTCCTTAAAGTAACAGCATTTCTAAAATACACTGTTCATAATTGGCTTAGAGTTCTTCAAGCACATTTCATTTATTGAGAAAGAGTAATTATCTAAAACTTACTGCAGTCTACAACTCAAAAACTCAAATACTCGCAGGCTGCCAGGCTTTTTATTGCTCTTGCACCAAAATGTTTTGTAGACAATTTACATCTAGTTGTCTCTCAGCATTGTTACTTTGCTGCTCATACACGTACAGTCCCATACGGGGGCTGACTGGGGTAACGAGCCACTACACTGTGTTCTTGTTATGTTGCTTAAAATAAACTACTCATCCTGTTACCAGTGGGAACTTTTAATGCAAATTGACTGTATATGCATTGAAAAAGAGCCAGGATTGCAATGCATACTTAAATTATGACCTTATTTTAGTCCAGCTAAATGATCCCCAACTGCTTAGCATACAACTGCCTAATCTCACAGCATGTGCAATTTTCAACACTTTCCTACATTGAAGAAAAATCTTCTTTGCATTACCACCATGAACCTCCAGCGTGGTCCATCTGTTTACCGTCATCGCGTACCCAGGTTTACTGGACAGACAAGAAGCCACCACAGCATATGCAGATAAGATAACACACCTACATTGTTGTTAAAAGCAACAACCTCCAAACTGCTCCTGGTTTTGCTGGCAGGCTGTTGACTAGACCTTGTACGAACACCACAATGCACATGTTCAATATGCAGCTTCAGGAAACACGTCTTGATTCCTGAAGTGCTAAAAAGCTCTCAAAAAACTGAAAACTCAAAGTGTTGTAAATTGGAGGGGAGAAAATCCTTGCAAAACAATTCTGGTACCAGCTAAATGGGTCAGAAAAACATCAGAAGGAGTACAGATTAACATGCTTGAAGGTTAAAAATCTCCAAAAACTGCTGTGGAAAGGGAAGAGAGAAAGAACAAGAAATAGAAACTTGGTGGCAAATGAAAACTCTGCATTTATACAACAGCTGATTTGGGCCAAGGTCACTAGACATTAGTAGTCAACAAAAGGTAGGGTTATGATAGTACAAAGGGAAAGCAGACAGAACAAGAACAGGAAATGTTCAGCTCCTGTGACACCTCTCTGGCCAATGCACACTTAAACTTCCTTACGTACATTTTATAAAAAGCTACTGCCTCTTGCTTATTACTGACAAAAATTTCTGATTGCAAAGCAAAATCAAAGTTTTTTAACATGTAATAGGAAGCCCTCTCCATTTGAGACAACTCTTTGTCAGTGAGGCACAGCCAGTCTTTGAAAATACCAAAGTAAGATTTAATAGCACATTCAGGTAAAAGCCCATCCTAAGTAGCAGTACTTGTTTAACCTGCACGTACCTGGCAAGTCCCATTACTAAACTATTCCCTATCGACATGGTCCTCCTACCGTGGCAGCTGCCCAAGGACAGCCTCTGCAGGACAGCCCTGCTCAGCACACTGGAGAAGTGCAGGTAAGCAGTGGAAGTGAGTTAGCAGGGACGGCTTCCCCACTGCAGCAAAGAAGGGGTTTGCTTTTCTTTAGAAAGGAGAAGAGCAGACATGTTGGGATTTGTTGTTGTTTGGGTTTTTAAAAAAATGTGTTAGAGAAGCTGTTCTCATGTGGGATGAGCTACAGCTCGTAGTGTCTCCAGATCTGTGAAATACTCTTACTACAGGTGCTTTAATGAAATAAAGCAAATCACTACATGCGTGCACAGAACAGACGGGAGAGTTGAAGACCTAGAGGACTTGATCATCTGTTATGTTTATGTCATGAGATTAACTGTTCATTTAATGTCTCTTCATTCAGTTTGTTTTTGGAAGATTCTGGGAAGAACCAGAGTACTGAACAAGCACATTCTGAAGTGTTCATCAGCTAAATAAATGGAAGGTAATGCAAAATACATGGCAAGAAAACAGCAGGTGGCATTCAAGTGAAAAAACCCCCAAAAAATACTGACATGATTTTCATGGATCTGACATTCTCATGCTACCCAAGATCTCTGTAACAACATGTCTGGAATACATACAAGAGTTTTGAGTTTTCCTTTAAGGAAGTCTACCTATAGTGCCCTCAAACAGTTATTATACCAAAAAGAACACACTGCTGAGCTGTTTCATAATGTTAATTTTTTCAGAACTATTGGAAGCCATCTCCAATATGTTTCACGTTTAAATATAAATATTTTTTGCCATTGACAGCTTATGTATTACCTGTAAAAGGTAATACTCATCCAAAGGAAGTTTTTGCTGTGAAAGACTGGTCAGATGTGTCAGGACCACAAATATGGTAGCTGAATCTATCACTTTACACTTGCCATCTGTCTACACAAATAGCACGTGGCTGACAAGAAGTTTAGGTTAATGTATGGGACTAAAAGTATTTTCAGTTTAGCCTTTAATTCCCCAAAGACTGCAAAATAGCAGACAAAGATCATGGCATCCTCAGCATTTTAAGTTGGTCTAACAGTTGTAGCAGTTCAGATGGCTTTTGTTCATTGCCTGTGGTCCTGTCACTGGGCACCACTAGAACGAGTTTGGCTCTGTCCTCTTTGTGCCTTCTGATCAGGTATTTATATACATTGATGAGATCCCCTGAGCCTCCAGGGTGAACAGTCCCAGATGTCACAGGCTCTTCTCATAGGAGAGATGTTCCAGTCTTGTAATTATTTTAGTGGCCCTTTGTTGGAGTCTCTTGAATATGTCCATGTCTCTCTTGTAGTTGAGAGCCAAGAACTGGACACAGCATCCCAGCACTCAAGGTGAGGCTGACTGGCCTGTAGTTCCCTGGGTCCTCCTTCTGGCCTTCCTGAAGATAGGACTGACATTTGCTTTCCTCTAATCCTCAAGCACCATTCCCAATCACACAATCATTCTAAGATTATCAAAAGTGGCTTCCTAAAGACATTAGCCAGCTCCCTCCACACTTGTGGGTGCATCCCATCAGGGCCATGATTTATGTCCAGTTTGCTTAAGTATTCCCTGACCTGATCCCTTTCCACCAAGGGTATGTCTTCCTTGCTCCAGCCCTTCGCCATGGTCTCTGGGGCCTGGGACTCCTGAAGGCCAATTTGCTAGTAAAGACTGAGGGCGGCTTTCAGTACTTCAGCCTTTACATTTACATGTCCTGTCATCACCAGGGTAATGGCCCCTTTCAGCAATGGCTCCACATTTCCCCTGCTCTTCATTTTGTCACCTATGTAGTTAGTAAGTCCTTCTGTTGCTTCTGACATCCCTTGATAGATTCCACCCCAGTTGGGCTTTGGCTTTCCTAACCCCTATCCCTGCATGCTTGGACAGTGTCCCTGTATTGCTTCCAGGTTACCTCTCCCTGCTTCCACCTTCTGTAGGCTTCCTTTTCGGGTTTGAGTTTGGCAGGAGCTCCTTGTTCATCCACGTAGGCCTCCTGGCATCTTTTGCCCAACTTCCTGCTTATTGGGATGGACCGCTCTTCAGCTTGAAGGTGGTGGTCCTTGAGTATCAATCTGCTTTCTTGGGTCCCTCTTCCCTCCCGGAAGGGCCTTACCTCATTGGAGTCTTTCAAGAAGATATATGAAGACACCAAAATCTGCTCTAAAGTCCACGGTTGTGATCTTGGCTTTTTGCCCTCTTCCCTTCTCTCAGGATCCTCAACTCCACCATCTCATAGTCACTGCAGCCTAGGCTGCCTTTCATGTTCATATCCCCCAAAAGCCCTTTCTGGTTTGTTGAGCAGAGCACCCCTCTTCGTTGGCTATCACATGGGTAAGGAAGTCATCACTGGTGCTCTCCAGCAACTTCCTGGATTGCTTATGTTCTGGTGTGTTGTCCCTCGAACAGATACTGGGGTGGCTGAAGCACCCCATGAGGACCAGGGCCTGCAAGTAAGAGGCTGCTCCTAGCTGTCTGTAGAAAGCCTCATCTGCTTGTTCTTCCCCATCAGGCAGCCTATAGCAGACACCCAATACTGGATTTTAGTATCCTGCTTAGAGGAAGACTTAAACGTTTAAGTGAATTAATACTTTCAAACTTAATACAATACAGTTCTCACCCTCTACAAGTTTCTGTGAATAATGAAGATCACATTTTTGCTGGAAGACATATCCATACAAAGTCTCAAATTAAGGTCTGTCTAAAACAATATATGAAATTGTTTTAAGTATAGCTAAGAATGACAGACCTTTGCTCAGTTCCTATACAATGTCTGGCAAAAAACCACCCCATTCTAATAGCTATAATTCAGCTACGCTCTCTTCACACGGAAAAGTGTCACTAAATATAAAAATGTCTTTTTCTCCTTTTTTCTGTCCATGAATTCTACATAATGGGTAAATTTATGGCATATGCCCTTTATCTAGCTTTACGGGAGGAGCTGGTTAAGTTAATTCTTCTTAAACCACCATGAGTTTTCTAACAGCCAAAACTCTAGGAAAAAAAGTTACTCTTTCACATATTGCTCTTTACCAGTCTTTTACAAACTCAACAGGTTTTATTAGCATCCAGCTATATGGAATAGTAGGAAGAAATATTCTACGTGTTTTTGAAAACCGTAATAAAGATACACATCTGAAAGCAGAGTAAAAGTGCACATGATCCTGAATGATCACCATGTTTGAAAAAGGAAAAACAAATGCTTTTGTTTTCATTTGAAAATCATGTCTTGGCTATGTCAACAGTCATAAATCCCAAGGTTTACAGACACCATGTTGTTCCAGTCTCAGAATAAAACATTCAAACAGACATTTCTGTGCTCCGCTGTGCCATAAAAACATGTGCATTTAGCACCAAATGCTGCTTTTCAAGTGAAGCTGGAAAAGAAAAGCATTCCTGTGAAAAGTCAACACTCATACATTGCTTCTACACATCAGTCTGAGGAGCACCATTAAATTCCCTTCCCTTACCACATTCACAAATACCACTGTGGTATCTCAGAAGCAGCTACTACGCAGAACGTTATGGTAAACATCTCCAAGTAACTCACACTATTGCACATCTGATCCTTCCTTCTACTTCATGGTTTGTGGTGTTTTGGTTTTTTTGTTTTGTTTTGTTGTTTGTTTGTTGTTTTTTTTTTTTTTTTTAATTTCAATGCATTCTTTTAATAGATATTCAAATAAATGCTACTCATCTCAAATTAAGAATTGGTCATGGATTTTTATGCTAAATTTTCCAATTCCAGGCATATGAACTGAATGTTAGGGTTACTCAACTGCTGAACTGAGATCTGGTTTATGTCCATTTTCCCATTTGCAGTCTCGTACAAAATAATTACACAACATAATCACAACACTTTTCTACTTCAAGAAATTAAACAGATTGAGACCTTAGAATAGCTCAACATGAAGCACCCTTTACAGTCTCCAATATTCTCCTGACTCCTGTCTGAATTCCGTACAACTTTTGTCTGTATTACATGGAAAAAGATCTTACAAAAATACTCATACCACTGCCAAGTGAGAGGCACCCTCATCTCCTGTCCAGCATCAAATCCCAGACTAGACACCACCATCCTGAAATGCAAAGCCTACAAGGCCTTGTTAATCCTAAAGCAAAATGAGTATTTTCCTTGCCTCAGTTTACCAAGCAAGCCATTTAATCAGCATCACAAACCTATCTTCTGCTACTCAGCCACGTCCCTGTCTCGGATCTGAGGAAATGATCTGATTATATTACATTTTCTTTGAGATTACTGATTAAAAATGGAAGATAACCAAGAATTAAATCTTACAATATGCCATAAGGACCATCTGTTTGATAGAAGTTCTGTTTGCTGCTGCTAATTATGTCACTCAAAAAAAAGTTGAATATCACTAAAACTCAGGACTACTTTGTTAACAGCAAGTATATTCATGCTTTCTCGTATATAAACAAGGTGCACTTTAAATGATCTATGTTCTTTAATTGCTGATACATATAATTCAATATCCTTTAGCAGCCACTCCATTGTTTCACCCATCACCAACCATCACCATCCAGGGAATCACTCTTCACTTTACTTTTTTGCACTCTTAAATATCCAACCTTGTTCTGGATTTCCTGAATTCTACAGCTAAATCACTTGTTTAGCCAGAAGGTTACACCACTTGTTCATGGAACAGAAACAAGGGAAGGCTTTTCTCTTGTTTCTCAAGCTGCTATTTTCTCCTGAGCAGACAGTAACTACATGCAGAAGTTGTTGCAGGTAAGGGGGAAAGCTGAAATTCGACTCTATCCATTATAAGGCATTACTATGACTGGCCCATTTATTTTATAGCCAAGTGGAATCTTCTCAATTCTAGATTTGAATTTACTCAATCTACACCCAAATTTGATACAATAAAAGACTCAGTGATGCTAGAAATGGGCTACTGCTTTTCACTTTTAGCTCTATGGGTAGGCTCATCTAGATGAATTTTGATATAAGGTGGGAGGCATAGCAGACAACAAGTACTCAGTTGTGTTCTTTCTGATCCTTTAAACAGAGACTTCCACAAGGGACAAGAAAAGCTACATCAAGACTTTCCATTGTAATTTCAGCTGACATATCCAAACCTAAATGTATGTATACAGCTCACTTCCCTCACCATTTAGAGGTGACTTAAGGCATGGTCAGAAGCTTGCTCTATCTGTGGTTTTATGTTTAAAAACTCACGTGGTTTCAGTCTCTAAAACTCTACCTAGCATTTTGCACAAAGCCAGCCCTCAGCAACAAGTAGGTGAAGGGAAAGTAAAGGGTAAGGAATAAATATTACAATCAAATCTGCTGAACAACAGGGATATGCTTTGAGGTGACCACAATGACCAACAGAATGTTTGGAAACATAATCAGGATATTCCAGTGCAATCAGAATTCCTTTCCATCATCATCCCCTCAATTTTATAATTATGAAAACTACTGGATAAAGAGAAACAAGTGCAGACCACAGGGCCCAAACCACATATCCAAGTATACACGCAGTTCTTAACGGTTCAGATGAGTGAGACAGAAAGCCTCCTGTGAAAATGGGTTCCTAGATTACCTTAAAAGGGCCCCACAGATGGGGAGGTCAGCTGAGTGCTCCTCCAAAGCTTCCCTCTCAGAAGCCACTCTGGTAAGGAAGCCTGCACATGTGCATTCTGATCTGCACCAACCACATTCATCACCAACACTTTGATCTTTGAGGCTGACAGCTACTTTTCAAGAGCTGCAGCTTTAAGCAGTTTCTTTTTGTGTCCCAAAACTGCCTTTCTCAGCTACAACAGACATAGCAAGGGGGTCACTTCCAGACTATCATGGCTGTAAGAAAGGGAGCAGACTGGGTGCAGGGGTTATGCTACCTTTCCTTGAGGAAAGAAAGGCATGCAAGTTCCAAGATGAGATAAAAGACAGATCAGTCCAGGTAGCAATATTAGTTTCTCTTAATATCCATTCTTGATTTTGAGTATAAAGCTTGAGACTTCAAATTTTTAGCAGTTCTAAGACAGAAGCTATCTGCTGTAGTCTTCCCTAAGTATCAGCATCACAAAAGCAATGAGGTCTTAAGAAGCATGACTTAAAGCCCAATAACCTGAGAATATAAATCACAAATATATTCAGCAATACCTATTAAAAAAAGAACAAGGCAAAAGGATATAAATTAAAAGAAAACATGACTACAATCACCAGAGTAAGACAGAATCCAATTTAGCTGGACAACCAGGGCGAATCAGAAGGGAAGACCACACTATCTCCTAATTCTATATGCAAGCAGTATGGAAGCTGGAAGACGTGAGAAAAATACAGCCATTACGGCAGAAGAGTCTGCAGCCATGAGTGCTGAGAAATAGGCATTCCTTCTGTGTGAGTGAACAGCTCCCTGAAGGAATTTATGCACGTGCATGCACATATTTATGCACACATATAACTTACTAAGTTTTACCTGAGCAGGAGGTACAGCAGCTGCGGGTAAAGGATTAGAGATCATTGGACCAAAGATATCCAGGTCATCATTCAGGGCTGTGACAGCAGCAGTGCCTCCATTTGTAACAGATGCTTCAGCTGGACCATCTTAAAAAGATAACAGAATCACATTTAAAGTGAAAACTGTTAGTATTTTTAACAGCATGAGAATAATTAAAACTGTCCATTCCCTCCTACCCTGCCTCCACCAAAGCTGTGTTCAATTTCTGAGATAAGGCATTTTTCAGACTATGATATTCAGATTTTGTAAGGACTTCTTTCCCTAAAATGATAGTAGCATGCTTCAGAAAAAAACAAACCAAAACCACAACAGACCAACAACAAAACAAAGCACTTGAAGACTTTCCTAAGGATAGCCATGCCAATTTATCAGTACACATCACTAATCTTTCAAGCACACCAACATTTTTTGTGAATGTCTTACCAAGAAGGCCCAAACTTCGTAGCTGTGTATCAAACAAAATACCTTGTTCTGTGTTCTTGAACTAAAATTTGTACTATAGAAGCCATAAAGTTATTCTTGATATGCTAACTTACTCAAAGGTATATAGTTAAAGTCCATCCTTCTCCCTTTTACTTTTTCAGTACTTTGCACTGACTTTATTCTATAGCTCCACATGAACACCCCTGCCAGGCACACTGAGTGAATCATCCACCAGAACCTATGTCTCTTGCTCTGGAGAGAGTTAACCTTCTACAGCCTTGGTGCTTGTAACCATTTTTAACACATTAATACATTTAGTGATCTAGGAGAAAGCGGACATGTACAGGACAAAAGAAGGGCTGAAGAATCTCCTTATGTTTTAAGAAGAATGGCAAGAAAATACTTTAAAATATGTAGGGACAAAAATATCACAAAATGTTTTTAAGTACTAGAGCCAGCATTTCTCATTTGATTTTAAGCTGTCTGAAAACAAGTGGAAAGAACTGGCTAATAAATTTTGCTCCTAAGCATATCACAAGTGAGTTGCCATTATACAGCACTCAACATATACAAAGGTGAGTCTGAATTCTGCTGAACACTATGATGACTGTATAGTGCTAATAGCAAATTTAACAAAGCTTTTTTAGGCAATATAAGAAGTTCAGTCTCAAAGTGTCCAATACTCATTGCAGAAGTCAGACTTCTCTAGCAGAACAAACTAGATGAATTAAGTCAAAACTTTCTCTCCAAATGAAACACGGCCATGACAACTGGCATGGCTGTTTACACATCATGGGAGGATCTGTATTCTAAAATTCCTAGATTACAGTGCACTAGAAAACCTACTATTAACATTATAAAACAATTTCTACCTGATGCTTTCGCATGTTTAAAGAACAAACCTCCTTCTTGCTGCATGTGTTGTATCTACTGTTCTCATTATTCAAAGTAAGTTTCTGTAAAGCAAATTTTAACTCGCCTAACGTCCTAATTAAAGGATTTGGGTTGTTTTGTACAATTTGTAGAATTTTGTACAACTACACACAGGTAGCCAAATTCAAATATATCCAGCAGAAACTTCAGACATACATTTACAAACTAACATAGCAATATATTCCAAATTTTAAATGCAACAGAATACAGATCACCACCTTTAAACTTTAAAAAGCATCAAAGGCTTTAAAAAATAGTTGCTATATATTTCATAAAAACAGTTACTTCATCCTTTTACTAAACTGTAAGAAGATATTTGCCAGTGTCTTACACCCAAGAGCAGAGGTAAATCAATTGAACATCAGCATTAACAGTTTAGTGCCAACACATGAGACGCATGAAACTCCCTGCACAATGAAAATTCTCATTTTTCATTACTTTGTTCTGCCACATGCAAACTCACTGCAGCTAAGACTATTCCTCCTGGAGGCCAGGACATTGGTAAGTTGAAACAAAATAGAAATAGCAAGAAGCATCAGTCACTTCACCCGCCTGGAAATCACTTGACTGAGGAAACTATCACAGAAGAGTGACAAGACTTTTGGCTATTAACTCGTATGAAAAGGCCCTGCATTCTGAAACAATCCGTTCAGAAGATCACCACTCAGAGATGCCTTCTCATTTCTGTCTGCCTTCCAGCTCCAGTGGAGGGTGGCCTCCCTTAGCTGCCCTTGCATGAAAGTATTTATTTATTTTACATAAAGACTGCCACTGCTATGTATTTGAAAACTTGACACAGAAGATATGAATGCTAAAATCTGTCAGTGTGGAACACGTCAGAAGCTACCACCATCCATGCGTATCTGAATTCAGTCTTACTGCAGAGATGCTAACCTTTGTGCCTCAGTACGTATAGGAAATGTGGCACAGCTATATAGCTGCTACAGAAACCATATTAAACTGGCTTCAGTATATGTAAAATGCCCAGCATATTTTTTAAGCACTTACTGCAACTTTTTCACAGAGAGAATTAAGAAATAAGCAAGTGGAGCTTGGTTGGAGTGGGAGCTATATGCTTGCTTTTGTGACTACTTCAGATACACATTATTTTACACTCTAATTTAGTAACAAACATGAAGAATAATAGCTTGGAATTTGCTAATTTTTAAATCTACTTCACGTCAATGGGAAACTGCGACCACATTGTGCATGCCAGCAGTGGCAAGCAGACCCAGCAACAAGGACCAAAATAGCTTGAAGGCAGGGCTAAGAAGAAGGATAAAGGGAGTGGCATCTGCAATAAGCTGAATGTCAGCAAGTATATTTATTGCCCAAACTTGTGCAAATTTCATGAGGATAACTGCGCTGTCTGCAAGAACTAAGACCCAACAACTCCACAAAGGCAAAATGGCCATGGGAACAGCTTGGCAATGTTAGATCCTCTATGCTGAGTAAACAGTGAGTAGCTTGAACGATGACCATAGGAAGTAAGTAGCCACCTCATCCAATTTTACTACTATGACATGGTTTGACTTTGCTGGGCAGGTTGCCAGTCCAGCAAATCTGAAAACCAAAGTTACAAACTCATCTATGATTGTGACAAAGCTACTTTTATCTTAGTGCAAAAGTATCCTCTTTCTCTTATTTCTGTTCTGATGAATGGAAGTCAGTGGACAGCAAAATGATCACATGTATAATCTGCTCCACCACTCCATCTACATCAGTGTTTCAAGATGTGTGTAAATAAATATACTGGCAAGTTAAGTAACAAGCTTCTGCTGAGCTCACTCTGCCGACCGGCAGTTCCCAAAACATCTCCCCAAAGGTTCACTGTTTCAGATAAATTTAGGAATGAACTGTGCATAATTTTCATGCAAAAGGATTGTCTGGAATTAATAATTTATTGTTCTCATTTTCTCTGTGAGGCACATGTATTAAAAAATTATCTCACTTGTCCAATTCCAAAGTGGTTCAGTTTCCCTGAATCAAAAAAAGTTTAACACTGAACTGAAAAAAATTTCAACATTGACTGAAAATTTAAATATAATAATTTACTAACACCAGCATTTCACATACTTGGAACATTCACTAAAGAACACATTTGCAAGAACACAGTATTTTTCAAGTATTTAATATGCTGCTTATAAATTAATACTGTGAAAATCCAGGGGTTTTTTTCTAGATTGCTTCTGTAAGAGGGTTATTTGTCTTACTGTCTTACTTACTTATCCTGTCTTATTTTCTCAAAAATGTAACAGAAGGAATATTTATATCGATTAAAAAGCAACTGCAAAAACATTCTTCCCACCATGATACTAAAAGATTCCGTAAAGAACTAAATTTCAGGATATAGAAGAAACCTAACTGTGTTTTCACTCCAGTTTATTACTTGTAGCAATATTAGCATCTTCGTTTAAAATGTATATATATGTATGTTGGCTTGTAATTCAATATAATAGTTCACAATTCTTATATAGAGATTACAGATATTCAGAAAATCATAGCATGGTAGGGATTGGAAGGGACTTCTGGAGATCATTGAATTGAACACCCCTGTCAGCATAGGAACACCCAGGGCAGGCCACACAGGAACAGATCCAGGCAGCTCTTGAAAGTCTCCAGAGAAGGAGACTCCACAG
>JANHGN010018036.1:41466-68376 GCA_024605025.1 Megaceryle maxima
TCCAGTTCCTTCATCATCTTTGGAGCTCTCCACTGAACTCTCTCTAGTATTTCCCTGTCCCTCTTGAACTGGGGAGACCAGAACCGAACACAATACTCCAGATGTGGCCTCACTAGTGCAGAGCAGAGGAGGAGGAGAACCTCCCTTGGCCTGCTGGACACATTTTTCTTTATGCAACCCAACTTCAATGCAGGACGCCATGGATTAGGAAGCACTTCTGTAGTATGAGAAAGATAGTACAGCAGCATTCCAAGTTCTCAATTATTCTAAGCAAGTATGGCTTTTCATACAACTTCTGTTGCCTACTGTTAAAAACTGATTAGTAAGAGGTGGCATGGAACTGAGAGAAGCAAACACGTCTGGAGTCTTTCCAGAGAACAGGTAAAAATCAGATAAATTTACACAGACCTGTCTGAATATTTAGAGACATTTATAGCTTTGACCACCATACAAGTACTTTAAAACAAACAACTTTTAATCAGTTGCTTTTCTGGAGAATGGATCTGTGGTTAAGAGTGAAGCATTAGATGTGGCAGGAGCCATTGTAACGACAGTGTAGGCAAGGCAGGGTTCCATGCTTAGGCAGAGAAGGTAATGCAGGAAGCCAATAGATTTTGTTACTCATTGTTGCTCCTTGCTGTGGTCCCAAAGCTTCTCTTCCTTACCATTTAGTACAATATGACAGTTAATATCCAACTGCTATGTGTCTGCCATACTGGGCATCAGCAGCTGCTCCTTCTGATTTCAGCCTAGAAAGACTTGTTTAAAGATAATAATAGCATAGTTTAAAGATGATAATAGCAGAAACAAAAGCAATTTACCAGGATATGTTTAGTAAGTGAAGAGTCCAGTGAAGTTTATCTTTACAGTACTTTTCTGCATATATTTTATTTTATTAATGCCTGACATGACAATTCCCAATTCAGTGCTGCCTTCTGTTACAAAAGCTTTCATATACACCATTAATCCTTTGGTTATATTTATCTCTACCAACAGTGAGACTGACCAGCAGAAGAGCTTCAGAAGGACAGCAAGAAAAGGAAACAGCAAGAAAGAAGATCTGCTCTTAAACTTTTTATTATGTTTCTGAAAACTCATTTTCTATTCTACAAGAACTTTGTGACTAAGCTGCCATGTATTTTTATAGGTACAATACAATCATTTGTGACAGCCATACCAAGACTTGCAATAGAGCGAGAATATGAATATGATTATTTATTACACCAAATTACCAGAAAGGCAGAACTAAGAGGAATAGTTCAATACTTGAAACAAAATGTGGGGCTAAGGTACAAACAAGGTTTGTCTGTCCAAAATGATTGTGGAATTATTTACACCATTAGTAAAATTTTATTTACTGCTAAAACTTTTGCAGAAGTGAAAAAAAATTAATTGGGAGGCCATTTCTATATAACACTTCTTAAAATGAAATGTGGAAAGCCAGAAAAGTATTCACTTTCTGAGGAGGTCACTATTACAAACCCAACTGAGATAAAAAGATTAATGACCCAAAGGTTAACCCCTACCCGAAGCCAGCACTGAGGTTTACTCAAGAAAACACTTTCAAGAAGCCGGGCTATTTTGAAAGCCAAAATTGTTCTAGCATGAATTGTAATTCATTAAGATTACTTAATCTGCTATCACAAGTGATTCCGATCTGCCCTAGTTGAAGTCCTAAGAGAACAAATCTTCATTAGAAACATGTCCACTCAGTAAGAATGAGCTATGCAATCATATCCATTTTAATATTGTTTGTTAAGAACTATCCAACATTTTAATCCTCAGTGCGCTGCTGCAGCACCAAAGGCAAATGGGATTCTGGGCTGCATCCACCCACCGGGGCACTACTAGGTGAGATGGACATGTCATCCCACTCTCCTCAGCACCCATCAGGCCACACCTGGAGTCTGCGTCCAGTTCTGGTCCCCACAATTCAAGAAAGACACAGACAGACTGAAGAGGGTCCAAAGGAGAGCAACAAAGATGGCCAAAGGGATGAAGAACTTTCCCTATAAAGACAGACTGAAGGAGTTAGGTCTTTTCTCCCTGGAGGAGAGAAGGCTTGGGGGGGATCTCATCCCAGTATGCCAGTACTTAAAGGGCTACTACAGAGAGGATGGAGGCTCTCTCTTCACAAAAAGCTACATGGGGAAGACATGGGGCAACAGGTACAAGTGAACCAGGAGAGGTTTCATCTCGACAGAAGAAATTTTTTACAGTGAGATCAATTACTGGAAAAACCTCCCCTTGGATGGGGCAGTCTCTCTGTCATTTGAAGTTTTCAAGACACGGTCAGATGAGATGCTTGATAATCTCACCTAGGCTCCCCTTTCCATAGGTTGGACTAGATGATCTTTTAAGGTCCTCTCCAACCTGGGCTATTCTTTGGTTCTATGATACATTGGGCTGAACTGATCTTTCCTTTAATACTATCTGAAGTAGACTACTGCAGGCATTAATTAAAAGACAACTTTCCAAATGAAATATGCAGGTCTGCTCTCATTAACACACATCTCATTTGCAGCTCAGTGGATTCCAAGTACTACTAGCTTATTACACTGCCTTTCAATTTGTTAAAGATCTTTAAACACTCCCTCCTCTAAAATTATGGGGTTTTAACATACAAATTAGAAACTTTGCCCTTTGTGTATCTCACTGAAGAAGCACAGCTGCTGAGCACCAATTATAATACTCTTTCTATTGCATATTACATCGCAAGTTAGCCTATGCAATCTGAGTTCATTATTATATCATAAAGCAGTGTTACCAACATTCTTTTCAAATCATGACTAAAAGGATACAGAAGCATAGCAATCTGAAACCCACGTATTGATTAAATTATAGTTCTTAATTAGGTTGTTGGTCTGCTAAAGGAAAATAACGCAGAATCAGCTTTCCATCAAGTCTAAATTGTGCTGGTTTGGGTTGGGGTTTTTTTTTCTTTTTTTTTTTTAATAGGTTCATTCTACATCCACAATCTAACTTGTACTGTGTTAATTAAGATTTGCTTGCCTATGGTAGTAGATTACTTGTAATGAGATACATAACACAGCACATACATTATTGGTACAAACCCAGTATTTTACAGCTACTCTACATCTAGAGGGAAAATAACATGCATTTTGAATGACAGACTGAATTCTAAAACAGAGAAAACATTTATTGTGTTCATGAAAAATTATTCATACCTTAAAATCAAAATGAAAAAAAGAAAACCAAAACATTTTTCTACAAAGTCAAGGTTTTTGAACAATTACATTTAAAAGACCTATCGTCCTCCTCCAATATGCTATGAACAATATGCAGAAATTTATGAATAAACATTATATTGATATAAATTGTATACTCTTAATATCCATTCACAACTCACAGAAATTTTTCCTAACACTGAATGACAAAAGGAAATAAAAATAGTTACTGTAATATTTGATTCTTCCAGTTCCATTTTAAGATTCTATCGAACTGAAAAAACCACAAGTACAGTCACACTAGATAAATGAAAGACAACAGATTTTATGAATATGGCCTTCAACACGCAGAGAAAAGTCATAAAACCACAACAGTATAGCCAGACAGTGCAAATTGAATGATTTGGGTCCAAACCAGTTTGTTTACAAGACAAATACAGTTACCTGCCAGTCAGAAAACAAAATGGTATATCAGATAAAAAAAGAATGATGGTCACAGTCAGTACACAACACTGAAGTGCCCAGTGTATTAAGTTTCACAAGATACTAGTCAGCTGCAGTCAGACAGTTTAGTGTTCTTTTAACTAATACAGGAATTTTATGATATAAGGTACTTTGCAGATATACAATTCTGATGAGCTCAGCATTTCATTAAAAAGCATGCTTCTACCATAAACATTAAAATACCACCATCCACAAGCCCTTTGAAGATCAGTTTGGTAACTTCTCCTTCCCACAGGAGCTCATTACTCTCCTTAGCAAAACACAATTATTGATATACCCGGATCCCTATGGTATTTTCCTTTATAGTTTCAAATTCATAGACTCAGTCTTCAAATTTATCTAACTATGTATAAGCACAAAGAAAATAAGTTTATCTATTAAAATATAAAACAACATACCTGTGTTTGATTTAAACCCAGGTAATTATGTATTGCTTACCAAGTCCTAAAAGGTCAATAGTGGGTTCTGATGACTTTTTTGGACTTGCTTTAGCTTCTGATGGCTGGTCCTCTTTCTTCTGCGGCTTTAAAGGAAAAAACCCAAACACAAGTAACCTTTCTGAAAAAGATACAGTGCTTAGAAAATTCTGATTAAAGGTGCTGCTCCAGTATCAGAAGTAAAAGTCTTTTTCCATATTTGTTTATCATAATGAATTTGTTTTGTAATGAAATGAGTTGCTGCTATAGTCATAAAGGACACGGTGCATGACTGTAAAAAATTACCGTTATACCTTCACTGGCACGTAATCAGTTTTTAAATAGGTCTAAGTTCCAGGATAGGTTAAAAATAAGCTGAAATCTTAACATGAAACACTGCATATGATGGTAGAACCTGTCTATAATTTGATTTATTGATTAATTTTAGCACATAAACTATACAGTTCTGCAGCACTAGAAAGAAGTATTTTCAAGTTTTTAAAAGCTTACATTTAAAAATTAGAAGCAGACTGATGATATTATATAGCCTTCCTGAAAAGAGCATCTACAGAACATGCAGACTGCACAGATGCTAAGCACTGATGGGCACAATCTGTGTCCATGATCTTCTCCTTTGTAAACCTGAATGCAAGTAACAGTATTCTCATTTGGAAAAGGGAACTCCTAGTCTTTTAGAGCTTAGAAACTTCAAAATGTAAGATGGTATTGACATGAAATTTGATTATGAAAATGACTTCATAAATTTGTTTATAGTTCTTCTCATACCAATATCAGGCTGATCATCCAAATTCATCAAAACATCAATTTTGAAAATTAATACAAACTGGTTTATAGTAGTGATGTGACAAATGCATTCTCTTGTCTGCATTTAATATGCATGTACTCCATACTTATCACAAAAATATCAACTAGCTTGGTTGATCCAGTGAGTACAGCTTTTAACTAGAACAGATTACCAAATACCAGCTGTAGAGCACTATCAAGCTGGGGACTGGGCTGACACCAACAGAACCTGATTCATTCCCACCCTGACTGCCCCCATAACATGCCTTTGACAGAGCCACTGAGAATCCAGAGGTTGCTGAAGTCATTAAATCTTAATATTTAGTATTATGAGAACTCCATAGTTCAACACACAGGTATAAAGATCCTTATTTAGGTAACCTCTTACTTTCCTCTCCAGCAAAGCAGAGATAAAGAGTAACAAAGCTTGGTGTTTGTAAAGAGCAATGAGGAAACTCAAGAGTATTCAAAGTGGGCCCAAGTGAACCAAAGCCTGTCACACTACCAACACTCCTCTTATGTGAGCAAGCCCCCACTGAAAACATCCAGGGAAAAGCTGCAATGAACTGAACTCCATTTCTGCAGCTACAGGGAACAGGTATCTTCACACGCAGACTGATTCTCGCCAACCTCTCAGAGAAATACTTGCTTGCCCATACCAAAAATCCTTATATTGATTTTACATAGCTTGTTCAAGATGAAAGTTGTTTGGGAAACCACCTGCTAGAAAAATATTCCTTAGATTCCCAAGGAATTCAATTGCATTCGATACAATATAGATCAATATTATATTGAAACTTTCAGTATGTGATCTTAAGAATAGCACACTGATTGCAAATGCTATTCAGTATTGCAGAGGGAAAAAAAAAAAAAAAAAAAAAAAAAAAAACAACCAAAGAAAAAATCCCCTTGTATTCGGTATGAGAAAAAAGTACAGTTCTGGAAAGTAAATTTTTGCATATCAAAAATTTTTTTTAAAAGTGACCATTCAAAAGAAAATTTTCTACAATTGACCATACCTTGGTAAATATGCCAAAAAAAGTTCAATGATTATTAGGAATGATAATCAGAATTAACAGTGAATATTTCAGAGCAGAATTTATCACCAAAATATGCACATTTGGTTCTTCTCCAGCTCTGTAAGGAACACCACAAGTCTCAGAAGCTGTAAAAAGAAGCATTTCTGACATGTTGCTTGATTTCACACAACTGATTTTTTTGCTTAAGCAGCTTAACAACTCTGAATATAGAGCAACTTATTTAAACTAAAAAACAAAACCGTTAGAATTATATTAAATGTGCAAATTTTCATTACTCCAGATTAGATTTATAATAACTACCTAAAAGCAGAAGTCTGAAATATATTAAAGCTCGACAGTTGGTTTAGAATGCAGCTTGCACAGAAACCAAAATGCTTTTTTATACGTTAATAAGAACTAAACAGAGTGCAAATAACATGCTTTTTTATGTAGTACTTATTACTGTAGCAAATTCATCTCATTATCTAAATTGAAAAATTAAAAATCTAGTAGGAATGTTCTATTTTTGTTCTCTGCTTTGTCAAATGAGCATTTTCAATAGTCATTAAATGCATGTTTTGGTTTCATCACTCTCGAAAGAAGAAAGGCAATGAAGATAAAGGTATAAAAATATTTCTATAAAAATAGGATCCTTTAAGATACCCTTTTCCAATATCATTATTGTATTTCTTGATCAGCAGTTTCTTTCCCATTTTGCTCACTTGCCAGTACATAAACTAATAGGCTTTAAGGTTACTTTAAGAAACACTGCAAAAATAATTTCAAGCTTGCTAGTACAGCAAATATTTCTAGACATTAATACTGCATTCATTTCCTTGATGGAGATTTTCTTCCTTAAAGCACTATCCAAGTCCTTTACATCTACGCAGTTTTCATCAACACCCTAACCTTCAGTATGAAAAAAAAGGAAAAAAAAAAGCTAACAATTTACCTATACTTCATCTGTACAAATCATGGTCACACAAAGCAATATTCAGCAGCTACCTACCCCTAATTTTACCTGCAATACTATGTTTGTCCCTCCATTCTCTCACCATAACAAACACCTGTTGCCAGAATTTCCTATCCTCCTGGTTGAGATTTCAAAAATTCAGTATGTCTTTATTTCTGGTTCATGGATGCTTCATGCTACATATGAGGGCTTTTGTGCAAATTCAGAAGACACTTGTTTGGTGCTTAAGGTCTGCCATGATTCAGAGATGGACAGAGACTTCTCTGAGGTCCTACGAATAAATTAAGTAAGGCTGGCACTGATAGGATGAGTTAGAACAAGAAACTTGCATGCATGCAATTATTCTTAATTTAAGAATATCTAAATAACCTGCTCTTTACCATGCTTTTTCTTAAAACAGTTTTATTCCCTCTTTGGCCCCAAGGATCCTGGGCTACCTGACTGTACTGTACAAGTGGTCCACTTGAAGAGGGTAGGATGAAAAGCAATGCCTTGTAAAACATTCTGCAGTAGAAATCATGCTATGTTTCTGGGTCTGGAGCAGAGGACCTCCAGAGGTCCTTTCCAGCCTATACAATTCTGGCATAAACAAGGTCTTGAAACTTTCAGAAAAGAACAAAGAGGAAAGTCGCACTGGAGCCACTGGAAAATTTTATTCCAAATCATAAAGAGAAATGTGATGTTTAATTTCTTTCTAGTAGTTTTGCTCCAACAGGACTCATACAAGACTGAACTTGATATCAAGAGTGGTCTTTTGAGATGTTAAAGCTGAAGTATTGCTCACAGTGAGCACAGAAGTGTGCAACGGGCAAAACACTGCATAATAAGGCAGTGACATTTCTTAAACTTAATGTTTAATTTAATGTGCTTTATCTAAAAATTACCTCATTCTGTAGAGGTGCAATATAGCATGACAAATGCTTGGGAATCCTGCTGCGCTAAGATTCATCTCAGTTTCTATTACTGGTCTGCTTGACTCCCATGGCAATTATTTTTAAGTACTGACACCAGTACTAGATAAACTGTTCTTTGCTGAGTTCTTTGGAAAAAGGCTGCATAAACTAGGAGACTAAGCAGCATTAAATAAACTAAAAATAGCATTAAAAATCTGCTACAAAAAAGCCAAGCAGAAGGGAATGGGTACACAACTTTGTGCATTTATTTTCCACTGGAACCTTCAAGGTTACTGGGACTACGATTTTTTTACAAGGCTCCAAGGCTGGCTTAGCAACATACGTGGTTTTATTAAGTGAAGTACGTGGTTATCGCAGTTCCTAGATATATTTACTTCAGGTCATATATTAACAGCTTCTCATTCAAAATCATCTTGATGGTACTAGTACATTCTTCTGATGTATTGTCCCTGCAAACTGTAGAGCATCAAAACATCTTTGATCCAGAGGCTTTACATTTCCATCTTTCACAGTTGTCACTAATGGCCACTGCACTGTTCTTCAAGGTTGTTCTTATGTTGGAGTATCTACTGAAAGCAAGCAATGTCCTCTGCCTTAAATTACTCTGAGATTACTGAAAACACTTTATTTGCAAATATCACTGAAAGAAAATGAGGTCAGAAGGAGCATCCAGTGCGTGATCAGCTTATTATCTAGTATGACCAGACATCTTCTGCCTTAAGAAAAACTGAGCCCGTTTTGAAAAAGGCCACGATAACCCATTTAAGTTATGCCTTGTTCAGCAGGTGTTAGGTACTTCTGCTAACTTAAGGAAGCAAATAAAGAATTAACCTTGCAACCTCCTAAAATATTTTTTTTTATCTGTAAAGCACATCTCTTCAGTAGAGGAGCAGGGGCACACTCACTATTCAGATTCAGTATGGGCACCATAAATTTTTGCAGTCACATAAGGGACAGGTAACTGGGATACAATAAACCTTTATTGATGCCTTTTCCTAAGGCTCTCCTTTTAACCTTTTACTTAAATGTATTCTTCTGTCACTTCTATCTTCAAGGGTAAGAAGGAAGATCCAGGGATTTACCTCACCTCAGTACCTAGGAAGGTGATGGAACAACTAATCCTGGAAATCATTTCCAGGCACATGAAGGAAAACAAGATGATTGGAAGTCTTCACCAAAAGGAGGTCACTGACCAACCCAATAACTTTCTACAATGTCACACCCTGGCTTGGTAGACAAGGGGAGAGCAGTGCATACTGTCTGTCTTGACTTGGCTAAGGCTTCTGGCACTGTCTCCCATATGATCCTCCTAGAGAAGCTAGTAAATACAGGCTAGAAGAGCAGACACTGAGGTAGACTGAAAAACTAACTAAATGGCCAGATCCAGAGGGTGGTGATTAGTCTAGTCAGAGGCCAATCACCAGTGCACTAGTGCCAGGGGTCAATACTGGGTGCAGTCCTGTTCAACATCATTACTGAGTAGGATGATGGGGCAGAGTATACCCTCTGCAAGATTGTAGGTGACACAAAACTGTGAGGAGTGGCTGCTGCCATCCAGAGAGACCTCTGCAGATTGGAGAAATTGACTGAGAGGAACCTCAAGCAGTTCAGCAAGGGGAAGTACAAATTCCTGATCCTGGGTAGGAGCAACCCCAGGCACCAGTACAGGCAGAGGAAGCACCAGCTTCAAAGCAGCTTTGCAAAAAAGGATATGGAGGTCCTGGTGGATACCAGGTTGACCCTGAAGCAGTAATTTGTTCTTGTGGCCAAGAAGGCTAATGGTAGACCCTGGGCTGCAAGAGGAAGATTATTTATTGCCAGTAGGTTGAGGGAGGTGGTTCTTTCTGTCTGCTCAGCACTGATGAAGCCACACCTGGAGTGCTGTGTCCAGTTCTAGGTCCTGCAGCAGCAGGAAGATGTGGACATGCAGAAGCAAGTCCAGCAATGGGCCACAAAGACAACTGAAGGGACTGGAGCATCTCTCATAGGAGCTGAGCAATCTAGTGCTGTCCAGCCTAGAGAAGGCTCAGGAGGGTTGCATCAATGTATACAGATATGTGAAGGGAGGATGTGCAGCAGCTGGAGCCATGCTCTTTTCAGTGGTCCCCAGTGACAGGTCCAGAGGCCATGGGCACAAACTGAAACACAGGAGTTACCATATGAACACCATGAAACACTCTTTCACTGGGAGGGTGACTGATCACTGGCACAGATTGTCCAGTGAGGTTGGGCAACCTTGGAGATATTCAAAAGCTGTCTGGAGATGGGCCTGGGCAACTTGCTTTAAGTGACCCCTGCTTGAGCAGGACCTTGAAAGGTCCTTTCGCAACCAGGACCATTTTGTGATTCTGGGATTTTCTCAAACGATAGAGTGCACAGAAATTGTCAGCTATTTTATTCACTCTTACCGGATCTTTTTGCCAAGTCAGACGGCCTTTCATGCTTTCTGGCACCCTAACACTTTCTTAATTTTCTCAGGGGAAGGGGCTAAAGCAAACTTCTCTGGAATACTGGGATTTTCTCAGGGGCTCATACATCTTGGCTGGTGCAATGCTTAACACTGTTTCAGAATGTTTTTGTAGCAACAAGCTCTTTCCTCTACAAAAATCATTCCTCTTTACACAATTTTGTCTTGTTTCTATCTACCACAGCCTCTCCCTGAAGCTTCCTCTCAGAGATCATTTTAGTAGTAGCTCTTTAGACGGTTTCAGCACTTAAGTGCAAATATCTTCTGCAGAGGTATTATACAATATTAATACTCCATACTTAAAAGGAATCTGGGAAAAAAATAATCAAGTACTACTGCAGGAAAAGTAACCCTTGCTATGAGAATCCTCCGGGAGGCATGTCATGCTGATAGCATGGAAAGGGGAGTAGTTAATAGGAGTCAAGAAAGAATGGGCTAAGGTCAAGAATATAGTTGGTTTGGTTTTTGGTTTTTTTTTTTTTTTTTTCTATTGTCTGATCAGAACTTCTAGGTTCTAGTCTTCTGAAAAAACTGTGTGAAGCATAGAATACTAATACAAATGCTACTCCACAAAATATCTGAATTTTGGCTTAATATTTAGAGGGGAGATTAATTATCAACATTTTAGATAAATTACATGGAGAACATTTTCCTAAGACCTGTGTTGACTATATTTTATTAAAAGCATATAAGACAAAAATATGTGGTTGTGTGCTAAAAATTGATAAAGGTGCTATCAGCTTTATTCAAAAGAATATAACCATTTATTGAACTCACAATGTATTACTCTCAATACACTGCTAGTAACACCCACCTAAACTCAACATAATTTATTTTTAAACACTTATTGATTTAAATGCAACCAAATAAATGAGCAAGTAACAGTGTTAATTACTTTATTCAAACATTAAGTTCTAGAATTAATTTTACAGACATGTTTCTTTCTTACATGTTACTCTAAAGCAAATTACCTAATAAATAAGGACATTTGTTTGTAAAGGACAAGAGAACCAATATTGACTTTATACCATATATTTTGCAAACCAATTGCCTGTATGGGCCTGGCTGAGGTGGAGTTAGCTTTGGTACGGTGCTATGCTTTGGACTTGTGGCTAAAGCACTGTTGGTAACACACCAGTATTTTGGCTATTGCCAAGTAGCACTTGCAGAGCATCAAGGCTTTTTCTTTTTCCCTGCTCTGCCTCCGCAGTAAGTAGGCTGGGGGCAAGTGAGACCGTGGGAGGAGACACTGCTCAGAGCTGACCTGAACTGACCAAAGGGATATTCAATACTCTGTCACTTTGTGCCCTCTGAACTTTGCCCCATCAATACATCACATTGACATAATACTTTTGATAACTGTATCATTTTAGTTTTGCTAGTTTTCCACAACCTTTTTTTTTTTTAATAATTAAAGCAAGCCAACCTCTAAGCACCTTGTTTAATAAATTAAGAACTATACATGCACACACACATACATACACATATACAGACAGCAACACTTCACCACTCTTGGTCCATATTCTTCATAACCACCTTTTCCTCCCTTTCCCTAGTGTTCTATAACTTGTATCTGCATGGCAAAGTCTAAGTTGGAACTCATCCCACACACCACAGTGAACTCCCAAGCTCTGTTTTTCCACTGAACCTTAGCGTACACACAAGTCTCAAAGCCCCACGGTCCTAATCTGAGCATTCCAGTTTTGCAGTAGACTCAGCCAAAGGTAAATTCCTGCTCCCTGGAATGTGCAGCTATGTTTCCTCACAGAAGCTTATGACAGAAAGTCTGCACTGTGAAGAACATTAACACCTGAAGTGTAAGTTGCATACTGTAGCAAGTCCAGTGTCTCAGTCCAGCATTTCATCAGATTTTGTTCAGCCAGCTATTTTTGGAGACAACCATTAAATAAGTAATTCATTCTGCCCCAGAGAAAAGAAAAATAATGAAAGTGTAGCCAAGCCAATCCTCCTGTTTCCTCTACAAGGGATACAGTTATCTCATGGGCAAGACAAAAAGGAGGGGCGGCACCACCATGACTGACAGTCACACACCTATAAATTCACATACGTATCAGGATGCTATGAGGTCTGTTGCTGGTATTATCAGTGCTCCCTTTCTGTGAAACAACAGTTTGTCCTTTTCTAACTCTCAGCACTGAGCCCATAGGCAGGTGTCCTGGGTTGGCTACGATAGGGTTATTTTTCACAAGAAGGTGGGAGTGGACACAGTCAGGATAGCCCAGTTGAACTAGCCATGGGGATATTTCAATACCATATGCTGTCATGCTCAGTATATAACTGGGGGAGCTGGCTGGGAGAAGGAGAGATCATGACTGATAAAAATGGGCTGAGCATCAGGTTGAGGGTGGTGAGCAATTGCAGTTTGCACCACTTACTTTCTATATTATTTAATATTATTGTTATTACCATTGTTTCTCTCCTTGTGTTGCTCTACTAAACCGGCCTTATCTCAACACGAAGTTTTACCTTCTTCAAATTCTCCCTCTCGCCCCACTAGGGGTGGGGGGAAGGAGCAAGTAAGTGGCCACGTGGTGCTTTGTTGCTGGCTGGGCCTGAACCAAGACAGCGTGTCTGGCTACAAGGTGTAGAACATGGGTAGGGAAGACAAGAGGGAAGTGAAAAGCTTTACGCCAGGCTGCTTGCTTGATAGAACAGGCAATATATGGGAGGTCTTCTGGTAAGTGTTAGACTTTTAACAAGGTTAAAAAAAAAAAAAAAAGGAATATTCTGATCTAGTAGTGACTACATTGCTCTGCAGTTAACCCTATTCTCTAATTACTACAGTAGCAAAATAGGAAAATAATTAAAGCTTATGAAATTAAGGACATGACAATCTTTACGGAACACTTTTTTTATAAGACCATACACACTTCAGAGACTAAGGTCAGTCTAAACTCTGAAATTATGAGCTATTCTTCCTCTCACCACTGTTCAAATAGATTACTTTCTTCTGAAAGAGGCAGCTGAGGGCATTCTGCACTTGAATTAATTTTGTAAGGCTTGCTTCACAAGTGCCAGCACACAATGAAAATACTGTGGTTATTTTTCATTGCAAATGACTGACCTTGGGAGGAAAAAAATGTTAAGTCAGTCAAGTTTCCTTTTTCTGCTTCTGAAGCCGTATCCCTATTATCTTCATAATTATGAACTTTAAGGGTTAACAGTTCTAAAAGACATGGCACCTAATAGAAATGTAAACCCCCTAAAACCACTTTAAAAACAAGTAAAACTTTTGCTGAATTCACTACTACAAGATATTCATGTAAATAATTTAGCAAGTTTCAACACTAGGATTTAGGATTGACATTGACCTTATTCTCATTTCGATTACCTGAGAGTACTAGAAGGGGTCACGTACACGGTGAAAAGACAAACCACATGACTAACAGCAAAACTCTCCAGCCAGAGCAATCCTAAGTTCCTACTGTAAACCTCTCTAGCCTGCTCTGAAGCAATGTATCAGTCACTGTCAAAAATCTCATACATTAGCTGTTCAGTCCAGTTATGTGCTCCTATTTTTGTACTTTAATATCACAGACAAAAAGACACTTCTCTGCACATTTTCCTCAATTTTCTACTTCAATGAAAAATTCATATGAATCTAGAATTCAGAGTTTCATACACATCTGACTACCCATGCATTTCTTATTTCTATATCCTACCTTAGCTACAAGAAGCTTTATGAAAGCTGAAGATCCATCAAATAATTTAGTGAAAAGCTCTTCTAACTTACTTAAAAGCAATTTCCAGTTTACTCACTAGAGCTCAGAGACGCCTCTACGGTTACTGAACAAAAGTCTTCCTTTGCTCTTATTAGGTAGGAATTGTATGGCTTGTGCATAAAGTAATTGGATTCCTTCTGCCTTCATTACCTGCTTGCAATAAAACTTGCAATATGAGAAAATTTTGTTAGTAATTTACTATAAGCTTGTGATAGGTTTGTAGATATGATTTTTTCTGACAGCTCATATACTTCTAATATACAAGTTAGTTTAGTTCCTATCTATTTAAAGCATTACTCACATAGGTATTCTAGAATTTTAAAAGAATGTTTTTACAGCTTTTGTATCTGACACGTAAATAAGTAAAAACTAATCCTTTCATAATACTGAAATTAAATCACATTAAAGATGAAATTCTGTTAACCCTCCTATAATATACTAGCATTTTTTTTCCAGACTTGCAACTAAATATGAAGAAACTTAGAAATGAACCTTATTCTTCAGAACTTGGAGTACTTTTAGCAAGTGATGAGCTTTCATTTTGCCTGACTAGAAAAAAAGACAGAAAACAAGCATACTATCCTGAGTCACGAGATAGAGTAGTATCATTATGCAGTTGTACAGTCTAGTGTGACTCTGCAAGCAAACTCTCATGCACTTCTAATCCAGAAAAAAACAACACCTACATGACAACCAAAAAGAAAAAAAAAGCTGCCACTCTTATTTATAAAATTAGAATTAACTCAAAGAGCTAACCCAAGGAAAAATATAAGTTTATTATTTGTCTATTGCTATTATTATATCTTTCAGATACTGAACTACTCACACTGATGCAGGTAAGCTAATTTAAGGCTTTTGTACCAAACAAATCAATATAACTACATTGCCTGATTTGTTATTGTTGTGGTTTTGGTGTTTGTTTTGGTTTTTTTTTTTTTTTTTTTTCCTAAATAAGATTCTGTACACAGCAAGTTCACTGAGTCAAAACACACTCCCCAAAGAAAAACATTTTTAAGTGGCCCTTGATCTACACCTCCACTTTATGAATTTCATTAGATTTTCAAAGTTAGGACGAGGTATTTGTAGAATAATATGTGAAGTGTGTTATATCTTTAGTCATCTGAATTAAAAACTTCACAGCAGAAATAACAGACAGCTGCACTGTAATCTTATTCCATTAATAAGATTTTATCTGGGTCTGGGCTAATGTGCTAATTTCTGTGGAAAGTAGATTAAGACTATTCCTTTGTTATTACTTATTGACCACCCAGTACTCTCATTTTATTTTAACTGAATCTAAAATGTTAGCTCGTATCTCATTTACTTTAGTCAATGTATTCCAAAAAGCCTTAAAACGTTTCATGTCTTATACTTACCTGATTTAGTTTATCTCCTTTCTAATGCATCAGATATTCTCAGATGCCCTTTTAAGTTGCTCAAAACAAGGTATAAAACTGTAGAAGTGTGATTTCTAAAATGAAGTTGTCTGTCTTTTTATACTTACTGCTGCGACTACACCACGTTAAAGTTTAACTCTTTCTCTTTAAATTACTATATTCATACATTAGATTTATATAACAACCACCACCATATTTTAAATACTAGTTGTATGAATTCATTTTCAACTATATTATGTTCTTAAAGCTGACAAGTTCAGAATAGCATCTGAGAAAGACAAAGCTTTTTCTCCTAAGTCTGGCACTCGCAAAAGCATCAAAAGATTGCAAGATGATTGCTGAGTAACAGTCGCAACAAGAAGTAGGAAACTGAAGCCAAGCTAGAGATAAGACTGCAGAGGAGGACAGGCATATACACTGACTGCAGAGGTAACAAAGTTTTCTAGGGATTCTGGGGGCAAGGAATTGAGCAGAGTTTGCTGTAGCTCTAAATCTTTGAAATGACTGCATTTGAGTCCAGAAGTAAGGACCTGTTTACAAGGACACAAAAAGCAGAGGGAAAGTCTGTTTATCAACTATTTTCCTATCTTGTATCATCTTGCCATGGAACTTGATTTAGATAAAACACAATCATTCTACTTCTAATCCAATAAAATTGGGTTTTTAAAAATCTTTTAGAAGAAATCATTATGAAGTAGAAAATATAGACAGATCAATCTTAAATCTGTAGCTGATCCAGCATCCCATTGTGACATCTATAAATTGGATTAGGGTTTAAGTGTTTTAGTGCATCTCAGTTCGCAGCTGTGAAATGCAATAAATATGGTTTGTATTTTTATAAGCTGTTTTAAATACATCTTCAGGTTTAGTACCACATATTATGGTTATAGGGACTCAGCTTACATATTCTAATTAATTTCTATTGAGCTCATTAGCCTGGGCAAGATTACAATAACACAACTATATTAGTTCCAATTGTTCATTAAACTGTTTTCTTTTACAACCTTCTTTCTGAAAACCTTCTGAGTCATGCATAACACAACATCAGCGTACCCAATCAGAACTAAAAGCTATGTATTTGTAATTCCTTCTTCATACACCTCCAGACAAGAATGAGCTGTTTCAGGCATGGAAATTGACTGAGATCATAGGAAAACCCAATCTAATTCAAGCATTGTTTTCCATCCCCATTTGTGAAGGTATGCTTTACAATCTTTTGTTAAAGAAAAGTGCTTTTTTGCTGAAAAATGTTTTTTCCATGAACCTTAAGTTCATCCCATATTAAGACCCTACACCTGTAGCCATTCACCAACTCAGACCTTAGATCTCTCCAGATGTTGGTATCCTACTCACTGGCTAGTCCAGTGTGAAATTTGCTGGCTGCTACACAGGTCTGTGAACACAGCATGGGTGTTTCCTGTGGCTCATCTTAGACACACTGCCTTTGCAATATCTGGCTTCTAGATGATTGTTGTTGCAGTTGCTGACCCTTAGGTTCCTCAACCCTGCAGTCTATTTCCAGTTGCCAACACCAATCTCTTATCCTACCTGTCTACAACCATTAGCTGTATTAGTTTCTTCTGCCAGTCAGGTTTTTGTCCCCCCTCAGTTTCATCCTCATTTCAAAGTTAACCACTTTGAAACAATTACTTTAGAAGCTAATTAATTGCTCCACTTACTTGAGTAAATCTACATCTCAACTGGAAATGAGTCAAACTGCTTAATGGTTTTATTTCTCCAGTTTAAATAATGTAAACCTATGTGAAATTTCCGCTTGTTCTGAAAATGAATAAGCTTAATTAAATAGTCCTTATAAAACATAAGGATTGCTAAAACACTTTAGATTCACAGTTTCAAAGCTTCTAAAATTCTAAAACTGACCCTTCAAAGTGATACTACAAGTGCTCTGACTTCTTTGTTCAGACACCCATTTTAACACTTACGCTGAGATTCAACCAAACTGATTCCTTCTAGACCACCAAAATAATCTGTGTTTAAAAAAGAAAAAAGATATATTTATGTCTATTTACAGTGTAAATGGAGGATTAAGTATCTAAGAAAAAAAAAAAAAAAAAAAAATCTATAGGGCATCTCAAGCAGAAGTTTCCCACATTACTCCACAGTGTAAAATACACTATCTGCCTAGCAGACACCAGCAGTTCCTTACTCTGACATCAAGTCCAATATCCTCAAGTTCAGCAAGACCATACCTGCTGATCAGAAAGACAGGATGGATTCCTTTTTCAACACTACACTGATATGCATGGGGACTGACCTCAGAACTGTCCTCATTTTCTAGCTGAAGGTGATAATTTTCTAAAGGAAAAATTTTAAGTAAAACTGAAAGACAAGCTCACCCACTTGAAACCTTTTTTCAACAGAAACGGGAGGCAACTGATGGCAGATGACTTAACAGTGTTGATTGCTATAAAAGGAATTTAGTATTAAAGAGAGGCTAGCTATTTGAACTGGCGACTTAATTTTGTACCATACTTATCTCACAAAATTATCTAGAGCAAGAAACTTGTGAATTTACTTAATTGTATTAAAAGATCCTGCTTCTAGCTTATCTTTTTTTCATCTCTACCATAGCTACAGTGTTATCTTCCAAATACCTTTGAGTTAATTTTGTGAAGACATAATTATGTAACAGAATGAATGCCAGAACCATAGATTTTTCTGTGCAACAACTCTAGTGCTGTGAGCAACTACAAAAACAGAATAAATTCAGCAGTCCAAATACTCATTCCTTTTAGTAAAAAGCCACACAATCAATACCTACGACAATGATGAATTTGAACTGGAAGACACTGAAAGTTGCACGATATCTCTTACAGAATTTTATTATGATTGTTTTTTAAGCAATTTAATGCTTAAGTTAATGTTGGAGTTTTTAATATTGTCAGTGGCATCTAAAATTATTTTTCATAGAAGACACAGTTACTACTTTTACTCTTCCTTTACAAGTAAGATTTGCATATCATACACGTCCCCTCCTACACCATTGCCTTATCTTAATGGTTGCACACTGGAGTGAGATCTCTCCCCTGAGGACTTCATGCACATTCTTAGCTTAAGCACAGGAAAATGAAACAGAACACACAAAGAAGCATTTGATTGCTTTGGTCATACTCCAATATTTGCATTATTTTAGGAAAACAAAGAAAACCTATTATTCAAAACAAGATAAGATTATTATTTTGAGTGACATTATTTAAATTAAATCCCCCCCCCCATATCAACTTCATCTCATTCAATCCTTACCCTTCTTTACATTCAGTTCCATGTATGAGTACTACTACTGTAAAAATGTGATGCTTTTTATTTTGGCACATTTGATTGACTGTATACAATGTCCTAACTGGTACTGCAAGTTTTATAAAACCTTTCAGATGAGATGGGGTATTTGCACTTTCAATCATGAATGCTCCTGTAGTTTCAAATATCTCAGAATAAGTCTTGGCCATACAGATGTTTTTATTTAAAAATAGCATTCATCCATGAATAAGGCTAATTTAGTTCACACTTATTTTTAAATGTTCCCACTTTTTCTTAGTTCAATATACACATAATTATATAGAGAGGTTGCTTTCCTAATTGTTTCAACATCACCAAGAAAAAAAAAAATGAAGCTTATCATAAGCAAGCAGAATAAACTTGAAAATGTCATCATCAATTAATAAGCATTATCAACTAAAAATCCAGAGTAGTTGCAGTTTTTGACCCTGCATGGAGCAAAGCTGTAACTGAGAATCAATCAAAACCAGGCACACTTAAACTATTTTGTTAAAAATAGTTTGGCAAGTTAAACAAAGGCCAATTTAACCAAAGCAGCCCAAACCCAAGCTTGTTCTCATAAAGATTCCATTACTGTAGAAAAAAAAATTAAAATTAGAAATTACATGTAAATACTCTTCTGCTTGCAGACCAGATTCCAGAGGATCAAGTCAATACAGAGAAAATGCACTGAGCTGAGGAAAAAAACATGTAGGTTGATTCCTTTTCCAACACCAAAGACAAATACCCTTCCTCTCATTTGACGAAAAAAGGGTTCTCTTTCAATTGCTCCTACCTGCCATATCTGTTTCTTAATTTCTTTGTCTACAACCCTCAATATGTAATAAGAGCCATGACAGATTAATTTCACTAAGTAAGACTATTTTTCAAAGTAATCCTCAAACACAAGGAGTCCTTTGTTACCTGCAAAAGGAATGAATTGCACAGTTTCAGGAAGAATCCAGTTTGATTGACCTTTCCCCAGATTAGCATTAGAAGCAACCAAAGAGCCCAAAATAATCTGATCTCTTCCCTAAGACTGAAAAGGTATGATTAGAAATGTAAAACCAGGCTAGGACAGGTCCATGAAAAGCTCACTGAGAGAACAACAAGCCTTAAAAACCTTCACCCTCTGTCAGGGTAGAAAGCAGAGAAAGAGATTGTCCTGTGTCTTATCACATGCTCCTAAATCCTGATCCTTAACTCCTATTTACTTAGTCTAGATTTGTGAAAACAGGGACTAAGAATATAAATAAGACTATGTATTCAACCAGAGGACAAACTACATTTATATTTTCCTGCTGCTATGATAAATACTTGATTGTTTATATATTATAATTTAAATTTATATTACATTTTACACACAAAAAAAAGAAAAATAATTTAATAATGACATCACTTGGAACAGCAAATAATGTCTAAGTCTAAGGAAGTATATTAACTATTTAAGTGATTTAGCAAACTTATCAATATGGTGTCAAAATAAAGAAAACTTTTAGAATATTTATAACATAATTCTGTATTTAAATTATCATTCAGGTCAGTATTTGTGAGTCAATTTATTCCTACAACTTAAAAGTAAACACCCAAATATATCACTTCCACCAAACTGGTGTTTAAGTGGACACCAAAAATTTTGCAGGCCCTCATTTTTCCATGCATTCTCACCATGCTACTCAGATTTAAAGCAGTGAAGAACACTACAGCACTATTTGCTCCAACACCTTTCTTCTAGTACAAAATTATGAAGATTATAATTTGGAATACTTTGGGTAAGTAAAAAACACCTCCAGCAAACTAATGGGGACTAATAGTTCCTTTTGTCTCACTTGCCCAGAGAGGTTGATTCTTGTGGCAGTTTTAGAGCTGTCCTTGGGAGAAAACAAACAAGCAAACAAAACCACATCCCTAATAAGCTACATTAAGTTCTTCCTATTTGGTTAAGTGAGCGTTTGACACATTGGTTTTCCTATATGAAGGGAAAAAGATGCTAATATATAATGTGCCCTCACTTTTGAGGAGTTCTTGAGCACTTTTAAAATGCAAATAAACTCGTGTCAGTACCTCCCTAATGCAGGCCAGGTGATGCTGGCTGCTAGCAGTTCACTGAGAGGCAGCAGCTCACTTATTGCTGAGTTTAAGCTAGCAATTTAGTCTCCAGTCTGGGGAAGAAAACCAGCATTTGATATACTACCATTGAAAGATAACCTCTAACTGACCCATTCCTGTCACTTAAATCAACTCTATACACAACAGCCAATTTCAAACTCAAAATGCAATATAATAAAACAAACTAAACTCACAATGTCAAATATTACTTCAGTTAATCAAGTTTAACTGCTTCAGTCCTTCAGAAACATTCATCATCCTATTATGTTCAGCAGAATGAAAAGTCCTAACTTTGAATGTCAATATTAGTTTGCAAAACCATGAGTAGTCTGGGGGGGGGGGAAAGGTTGTTATTTACATCCTAACCATTTAAAGTTAGTGCCCCAATACAACACAATATTGTCTTAAAAGACCATACTTTCAATAAATTAGATAGTAACTATTACCCTCAATATGCAATATTTTACAGTGAAACCATCACAATATTTTCAGAGAAGTCTTCAACTGACACAACACCTCCAAAGCATTCAGTGCCATGGACTCAGCAGAACTTTCTAATTTTGGTTATTAGTTTTCCATGGACAGTTTTTCAAATCACCTGCAGCTTGATTCTGGATCACTAGTACTGATGCACATAAGGTTTAATTTAAAAATTGAACTACATAAAGAGCTGAATCCTACAAAAAACTCAATGAGCAGGCGTATCAATTTTCTTCCCCTTTAGTCTGGGACTGCTCCAAAGCCTCAAGACATCATACGCAGTTACACCTTTTTTTGTCCGAATTTGTACTGCAGATGGACATAAGAAGGTATGTCTTGGAAAAAAAAAAAATCTAGAATTGTCCTAATTGCTCTGAAATTCAAGAAGTCATCATAGAGCTCAATCCAAGTTCTCCGTTTTAAATAGTGCAGTGCAAGTGCCTTTACTAAAAGTAGTATTATTCCTTACACCGTTTGATCGTTTGCCAACAGTTTTCCTCGGTCCATTCTTTGCAGCTATCCTTGGGGCACACAATCTCCCCAGTTCACACACTGGCCCATGTCCCAGCCACACCCCTCACAGTCCTGCTCCCTCAGCCCAGATGATGCATCAGCACCCCATCTCCTTCCCATCTATGGTTCGTTTCAGTGGAAAACAGGTACAAGGTGGACGAGTTACATACAGAGCCTGCTTCAACATGCTTCCTGAAGCAGCAGCATGGAGCTTACCTGAAGTGCTCCTCTGTGCTTTGAGCAGAAACTCTACCTAAAATGACTGCACAGTTGAAATTTTAGTTCAGAAAACTACCGAGGCTTTGGTAACTTCCTCACACAACACAGGCTATGTATAGAGCACATTCAGTTGCCAAAGGATGAACAAAAATCCTTTAAAGTAAATTTGTTAATGGCTGTTAAAAGCCTGACTGCTTTTGCTCGCCTACAAAATAAGAATTTTCAGTGGTCAAACTACTGACTTTCTTCCCTCTCACTACTGAAATGGGCCCTTTAAGTATCAAATTTACTTTTTTAGCCAATTTAAAATCTCTTAATCTTAATTGTGTGTCAAGAACATCTAAAAATTGCTTTCATTGCCTGACTCTGTCTTGTGATATTATTTTTGTTTATTTGCCCCTAAGAAGCATTAAGAAGCATGCAATGAGCTCTTGTTGTTTATTCTTGCAATTTTAACACATTTTTGTATGGCTAAAATTGGCATTACTGTTGCTTGCAACCAAGCAGAGCTTTGAGTGGACATCTCAGCTCCAGGTAACCTGGCCCCAGATTTCACAAAATGAAAAACTGTATAATAATTGCTCCAGCAGTCTTCTTGCATATTTTTTCCTATTTCTCCAAGAAGCTGTAAGGATAAGGTTATTTTAAGCATAAGCACTGAGGAAACTTGAGGTCTACAACTATTGAAGCAGCACAGAGAGAGGGGGGAGGAAGGACCCTGGGTAAGTTATGTAAGATTCTCAACTTTCTCCAATTAGAGTGAAAAAGCCATTACAGCTGCCAGTAGCATGGCAATGTCACACACTGTACTTTATTAAGAACTCTGCAGATCTGATGTGGAACATCATGTTGGCATCTGCTTCCAATAAAACACTAATCACTGGACTAGACTCAATCTGTAGGTGACAAAGTAATATCCTATTACAATACAAATTACTCAATGATTTTGTCACAGAAAGTGGAACAGCCTCAAAAAATAGTCAAACGAGTATCCTTGCTACTCACTGTGCTGCAGTAGATCTCTCTCATCCTGAGGAAATTCTACTCTACATCTGAAATCACTGTCTTCAACTCAAACATTCATAAAAAAACATTTCCCATGAAACCTGCTTTATGGACATGATGATTCCCACTGAAAGCTCACTGTTGTTAAATCAGTGAAAAGATGATTTTCTCTTCTTTTTATTTATGAAAGCATGCTAATCAACAAGGTATCTTGCCATAATTACCTGACCCGTTAACACAATATTGGAATAATACCATTTACTAAGTCATTAATATATGAAAATGCAACAGAAATCATGCTAGATATTCAGCTTGTTAAAGGTTAAAGATCAGTTAGTCACTGGAGAAAGGCTCTTACGGAAGGTGTAGGAGCAGATTAGTCAGTTCTGTGAAGCAGACATCAGAACATGAGAACTGAATGTGAACATTTAAATTTTTTTAGGATGCAAGTTCTTGGTTTAAGTGCTAAGAAACTTAAACCCAATATGAGATATGAAGCATTCAAATAATTCTCATATTCTGTTTCCTTCTCCAGGGAGCAGAGAACTGGGGTAAATGGCCATCTACTGCTTGATGTTATTGTTGAAAATGTGATGGTCAAGATGCCAGCATTCCCCTACTCATTCACATGCAATATTTAAAATATCCTATAGACAGTCTCTAACCAGATGTGAAGTGTATCATTATTAGTCATACTAAGGATATTCATGTTGATCAGCTCCCTGAAGCAGAATCACACCACAAAAACAGCAATGTATTATTCCATACATAAAAATAAAACCTTTTGGTCCCCTATCTCACCAGTACTTTCCAATAGAAATACAATCATTTGATATAGGTGTCTCTTCCTTGGATTTTAGAAAGTGACTGCAATTTAAAAATATGTAAAGGTTTATAGGAGATGTCTAAAAATAGTTTATTTTGAATGATGCTTAAAAGCCTTGAAAAGTCCAAGCTTAAAGAATCTCTTAAATTAAAAAGATGACAGGCAGATGAGTTCCATTTGAGCAATCAGTGCTGACACATTAATAATGACATGGAACAAAATACTCTGCAGTATTTCCAACATTTTTCAGCTGTTACAACAGTAGTGTTATCTGATGCAGATATATTTACCAAATTTCACATTTTGTAGTACAAGCATTTAAATCAAAATAATACCTCTTTTTATTTGCTTAATCATGAACTGGTAACTTAGTGACATTTCAAATGTAAATCTAATCAGGGCAATTGAACTGGTTTTTATTTCAAGTATGACGGTAGTCCCTCAGCTGTAACTATGCACTGTCATCTTTCCTTCTCACTTAACCAAATATTCCCAGCCATGTGGTAAGGTTCAGGCAACCTTGCAAAGGGAAACCCTCTCACCCCCAAGACCAAAATTAGATCTTCGGGTTTTAGAAAGTTAAGAATTCTGAACTCCAGCGATGTTTTTCATCTTGGTAACTGAAGTATATTGTTCTATAAGGACCCAAACAAAACATTTAATTTGACTGGATGTCCTCATAAAACCTCAATAATCAACAATTATAATGTTTTTATTCTCAGCCATAAATGTGCTTTAACGTCCTACCATTTGACTACCATCCTTTTCCACCAGCTCAGGGAAGCTACAGAAATTGTCATAACAAAGTTTGTTTCTGTGCTAACATTCCAAAACTACTTTCCAATTTCAGGAAAAAAAATATATTTGTATTGGAAAGGAGATTTTTTTTTTTCCCCTCCGAGTGTGCACATATTTTTGTATCTTGTTTTATTATGCAAAATTAACAACTTCTATATGAAAACTGAACTAGAAATGCATCTGTCATTATAATGTTTGAATACACAACATTTTTATAATTGTAACACAGCACTATTGAGGAATAAACTGACAGATGGAGACTCCAATGTGTTCTGCAAACTACCCTCCAGATCAGAACATACTAATGCATTCACATCATCTGAGAGAGGACATCTGTCTTACAAGAAATTATTGCATTTAATACTTAAATTACCCATTCCATTTTTGGTTTAAAATTAACTCTATACAGAAGTGTACATGATTTAATTATACTTACATTTCTAAGGCTGCTCATTATGCTTTAATATAGCTGCATAAAGAAGTTCCTGAACTGGTTTGTCTGTCATGTTTTGTGACATAATCTAATTGAATATGTTCAAGTTACCTAGAGTTATTAATTCAACTCTGTAAATTATAACTTACATTTAAAATGGATTCATTTACAAAAGACAGTATTAAGTCACTATACAGAGCTCAAAAAAAAATTTTTCTGTGCAAGAACAGAACCTTAAAAAACTTAATTATCTGAGCTAAGATCTTAACAAACCTTAACTCAATTCTCTCTTCCCTCAAACACATTCCTCTTCATATGGTCAACCAACCTCTGTATGAAAGCAATAGTGTAAGTAAACCATTCACATGGATTATCTGGATTACTACTCATACACACGTTCAAAATTTCTTTTTTTTCCTACAAATTTTTGTACATCTGATATATGTGCAATTTTTAAATAACTGGAAAAAAATTACTCTTACCTTTTCAACTGCTAATTGTTTTGATGGCTTTTCTGATTCTCTCTCTCTCTTTTTCTCTTCTTTCTTTTTTTCTTTTTCCTTCTGAAAAAAAGAGGGCATTTTGCTAGTACTTAGCAATGATGCATTTGCAAATATATTGAATGTCCAGTTTTACAGAATATAAACAGAGATCTTCAGTTACTCTCAATTCAGAGTTGATGCTTCTATGCTTCTGGAAATGACTCATTTTGCTCAAATAGAACTACTAAAAATACTGTACCTCTGATAATTCAATAAATTCTCAAATACAGTACTACTAAAAATATTATAACTTAAAGAATTCAAGGAATTCACTACTTCACCTGCTCATCTGCATTTCTTATTATAAGCAGAAGGAAAAAAAGAATGAGCACTGCTTCTCCTAAGATAAGCAGATCTGACAGGAAAAAAATACCTACACGTACACCATTAACGCTGCTAACCTCTGTCATTAGGACAGATGTCAGTCTCTTTGACCAAAGAATTATAGTAAGGTAATTTGTATGCAACTTTCTGCAGAAAGTAATGAATTTTTAAAAGCAGTCTTAAACTGTAAAAAATTGACTTGGGCCATATGACAGATCCGCTGAGTCATAAGACTTTAAACTGTTCCAGAAAAAGAAAACATAAGAGATCCCTTTTACTTTGACTGCATTATAATGGCATTAGGGAAGTTTTTTCATTTTAGCTTTGAATGAATAAATGGGCCATATTACAGACCCTGTCTAAAGAATAGCATAAAATATTCCAGAAGGCATCATAACATCCAGAAGATACAGACTTTTTAGGCCAGCAATTGCTTTGACACAGTTTTAGTAGTGATTTTTAGACCTAACAATCTGACTGCATTTACCTTGTACAATTACAGTACAGTACTAGTGAGTACTTGAACATTAAAATAGATGGAGTTTACCATATATAATAGAGGAGACAGTAGCTCCTAAATGTTCTTTCAGTCATTAGACTTTCATCCCTTTGTTCAAAGCTTCAAGACAGCTTTGTTCTACAAGACACTATTTTTTAGCAAGTTTCCTAATATTAGGAGGAAGTTTGAGAGGTTAGATCACTGTCAGGCAGGTCCAGTATTAAAAATAAACCTGATTATTATGCTACAGGTTTCTGTTAATAAAGATTTTTTTTTTTTTTTTAAACTTACAATATATTTTTTACATCTGTGTAACATGACATTTAGTTAAAATAGTTCTAACACTAAGATGAAGGGGTTTGTTTTCTGTTGGTGTTTGTTGTTTTTGTTTGGTTCTTTTAGGTTTTGTTGGTTGGTTGGGTTTTTTGCTTGTTTGGTTGGTTTTTGGGGTTATTTTTTGG
>JANHGN010018036.1:69338-82001 GCA_024605025.1 Megaceryle maxima
TTGGTTGGTTTTTGGGGGTTTTTTTTGGTGGGGGGTTTTTTGGTGGGTTTTTTTTTTTGAGTGGGTACTGGGCACAGGGGGATGCATGTAACACATTCTTCAGAACTTCAAATAATCAACTTTCAAAACTTTCACCATATTTACCAGATGAACTGGGGTTGTTCACCTGAGCTTACTCAAGTCCCTACTAACAACTGTGAATTATGTCACCAAGCACTGACTGAACACTTGGGTCCTGGAAAGTAAGACTATCACATCAAGCATCTGCTTAAATGTGGGTGTCATTCAAGGAACAAAAAGCAACGACCACAGTCATTAAATTCCAATAAATGGGAATAACATCTGTTTTGAAGATAAGAAACAGAGACCAATTTGATTTTTAGTGAACATCAGGAATACAAAAATGAGCATAGTAGTGCAAACCAGAGGTCCAGCCAACACCATATTTCACCTGTGACAGTGTCAGGTGTTCAAGAAAAAGTCTGTATGACTGGGTCAAGTATAGAGCAGTGTTTTATTTTGAGGCTACCATAATAACTTGAGACTTGCAGGTTTACTGAACTAAGACTACAAATAAACAGCCATGGCTTTCAAACAAATCTTAGCCTTTCTTCCATTACTGTGCATAATATAGTATTATATATATAATAATATACTGATCCTAGTACCAACCTGCATTCTAAAGACTCCCTAATTCCTGTGACCATAATCATGTACTGCACACAAGCATACTATCAGAACAATATTCCAAAAGTCTTTCATTCCCTGTCCTCACTCCCCACTCAAACCTTCCCAAGTTGAATAGTTTAAGTAAACTCAGTATCTTCTCCTGTGGAAGCATCTCTACATCTTAGACAAGTGCAATTTGTTTCCTCTCCTCCTGGGTAAGGTTGCTGTAAATGTCCTAACAACACACTTTTCAAACACAGTACCTTAAGTTTACCTGAATATAAATGAAAGCAGAGTTAAGCATTTGCCTATGATCATCTTCAGGATGTCCCTGTTTCCAGTTTGACTTCAACATTTTTAAAATATGTCTTGTTAGATAAACCTTGCTCCTAGAGGAAAAAGTATCTGGAAACTTACTCTTCGGGACTTTGAGAATGAGGAAGATTTGCAGTAAGTTTCATATAGCAAACACTCCATAAATGTGACCATATATAATTAATGCCTCTTAGTGCCCTTAACAAATCCCTGACAACTTCATAGTGAATGTATGAAGACTTAAACTGTGCACCAGAGGTTGTCTCTCCACACCTCACAAAGCCTACATGAACTCTCTCAGTGCCCAGTGACTTTATCTTCATTCTCCTCATTTTCACCGTGGACTTAAAAAGTTGTAGGTCCTTCATCTTCACACTTCACAATTTCAATAGGCAAGCTTTCTGCTTCAGCTCCATTAGATAAAAATTAATTCAGACTAAATAAAACATTTCTCAGATGCTGTATTTATGTCAGAACTTCAACTCAAGTGCTTCATTACTTGCAAAAGCAGTCAAAAAGCACTACGAAGATAATAAAATAAAATTGGCTTTATACTGGTCTTAAGCTCTAAGCGAAATTTAAAACTTTTTTTTTTCCTCCACAAGATTAATTTCAAACAACAAGGCATACCAGTTACACAGAAGAACTTTCATATTTGAATGCATCAAGAGAGGCAGGTAAGAAAGGAAAGGCAAGTAATAGCTGCTGCTGTTCCTGATACAACTTAAAAAAACCACGTCAGATTCACCATGACTTGTGCTCTAGTCCATGACACTGTCATTTAAGCTTTAATTAATCTTTTAATATAGCTGAACTGAAATAATTTATAACATCTGTCCATATTCTCTGTATTTACAAGAAAATACATGATTCGTTTAGATCATAAGTTAATTTATATACAGCATACAGTCTCAATTTAGAGTGAAGCATCCAGAAGAGCCTATCATTGAACATTCACATCCTAAAAAAATTAATTTCATTACTGTTAGGAATTGTGACATTTACTGAGAGTTCACACAAATGATGCCTCATCTGCTACTTGTTTGTGTGTTTCAAAGGCCCTTCTAAACAGTAAACGTTAAGGTCAGCATATACACACCTATCCCAGCTAGAAGGGATATTAAAACCTGTATGAGTTAACAGAAGTGTCACCAAATTTATTTTATATTTATCTCCAAGGAGACTGAGCTAAATGGCTAGAACAGTACTGATAATTTAGATTCTGAAACAAGTAATATAAAAAAAATACCCAAAATTATTCCTGAGGACAACAATATCATGTCCATTAGCTGGGAATGAAATGGTATTTCCACAATTTTGTGTCACTAAACCAGAGCAGAACCAGAATTTTGACATATAAACACCAATCATGCATGTGCTTTGTCCCTCTGTATTGGTCCTTCTCATTTATCTGTTCCAGGAAGCAAGAAGAGAAGTAATTTAAATGCCTGAAGGATTACCAGCAGTGCAAATTCTCAAGTTAGCTCAGTGAAATTAGAGAAATTTAAACATTTGTGCAAAGCAGTAACCTGACAAGAGTTAGACACAAGTACAATATACCTCTGCTTTGCTCTTCTCAGCAGCAGCTTGCAGAGGAGAGGATGCCAAAGGCTGAGCAGCATCAGAAGAGGGTATCTGTATAAAACAGCAGAAAGAAATGAGAAAGAAAACAAGTAAGAACAGCTGGAAAGGAAGGCTGGGAGGAGAGGCAGCTAAGAGATGTGATTTAACATAAAAGAAACAAAAAGGAAACAAAGTTTGGGTTTTTTTTTTTTTTTATATCAGTAGGATTTTTAAAGGAAATCTGTCAGGTAGGAAATGAGTAACTTATAATGAAATAGTCTAGAACAGAATAAAAGAAAATAACCTGGATAAGATCGTATCACGGGCCTAAGAAAATAATTAGGTTTCATCCATTGTTCAATTTTATCTAGTGTGACTATTTTAATATTAATGTCCTGAAGCATGAAGGCACACTGTCCCAGAGGAGGAGGAGAAGAGAAGAGAAGAGAAGAGAGCCTTTGCTCTTGTTAACTGTTAATAGAATATTTTTATTAAGAGGAATGAAAAATAACTCTGAAAGTTAGACATTAATTAAAGTTCTTATTAACTCTTCTCTAAGAGCACTTCAAATGAGTAAAGATCTTAGAGTTAATATAAAGCCACATCCTAGCAGTAGGATGCCAGACTTTCCAGACAAGTGATACTTCTTTTCTAGGAATCAGTACATAAAATTGCTACTAGCACTAGACTTTCAGAATTATCCAAAAGGTTTAAGTTGTATATACAACAGATGTGGTTTACTCAAGAAAATAGGATTTCTCTAAATGCATTTTCATACATTTTCCTATCCTATTTCTTTATGCATATTTGATCACTTGAATGGAAACATTATCTTTCTATTTCCCTTACTACAGTTTATATACACAAATGAATTACATTTACCAAAGATGTAGAAGATCTGCATATCTATAAAGCTGACACTTCTACACTATCTTATATCACCTCTACTATCTACAAGGAAAATTTCATAATAAATGAGGCTATTACACAGCAGGTCATTATGTTGGATCAAAATAACCAATTTAGACAACATGCTTTTACTTAGTTTACAAAAAAACGGCTTGCACTGAAAGAAAACTGAAAGCTGCAAAACAACCCCATACCTCACATCTAAATACCCCATATTTCTTGCAGAATATTCTAACAGTACTACAGGTTATATAGCTGGAATGTTCATAAAATATATATAAACAGTATTTTTACAAACTCAAAAACTATGCCTATTCTGGAAGGTGATGCAGAGTTTCAGGAAAGATATTTATAAGGTTTATTTTTTTAAACCAAATTTTACCTACAGAAATATGAAACAGATTCCTCATTTTTTAATTTACTGTTTTAAAATCCTCAGGTTATTAGAAGAGTTACGGATCCATCTGCTGCAATGAAGCAGTTTCTCAAGCTGTAGCATTCTGTTGCTATAGGAACACAGAAATCCTGTTTATTCCAATTACACCACATTGTAAGCAAATAAAGATGTCAGAAAAAAATTATTAGGTAGCTATATGTATTAAACTGAGTTCTAACATCATGTTTCTTACTAATATTTCAATTAAATGGAAATGTGTGAAATTGTGGAACTGGAACATTTTAGGTATACTTTCAAGTTTCTAAAGATAAAGTGGGATTTTGGTTTGGATTTTTTTGGGGGTTCTTTTGTTCTTTTGCATCCTTTAAGAGAGTTTAAGCTTGATAGCTCTCACAGGTGAGCAGCAAGTAACAGCAACTCACCACACAGAACCAGGCAATCAGAATTTCATTTGGGAGTTGGGGGGAAATCAGCACTACAGATGTTTGCATCGCATTTACATCCTCCCATAGTAGTTCTCAATCTGTATACCATCTTCATAAATTAAAGGATTATCTAACCTAGGATAAGGAATTACTATTAAGACCTAAAAGTAATTATTATAGGTTTGCCAATCAAGTAATAGAATCATTGAATATATGCAGAAACATCACGCAGTCTATAAGCAGGAGAAAGAATGAAAAGCAGTTGCAGTCCAGCTTGGAATAAGGAACAGGATGTGCAATCGAGAAATTCTCAAGCATAATGTGTAAAGGCAAACAGCAGCACTACATTCACTTCAGGCTAAAAAACAGCACTTGAAAGCACTCTTCACACATGCCAACATGCAACTAAGGGTATAAAAGGCAGATGACTGAAGCTAATTTTTATACTTTGTGTCTTCTCTTAAAGAACTGATTTAAATTTATATAATGAAAGCAATAGCATGTGTTTGGGCTGCTGAAGTTTTATCACCACTGCATCATGCTGTATTTGTTATCTACCATGCTACGCCAGGTAAGGAAATCTGAATGAAAAATTCCAATCCAGTCAAACCCAGTGGCTGGATAAAGCTAAACATGAAACAGGATTACAAGAGAGGCTGGTGCAGTCCATTCTGGTGAGTGGTTAAGCAGAGTATTAAGAGCCAACCAGGGTACCACAGAAGGCTGAAAACACATTTGCCCTTGGGACAAACTGATGCTTAAGGGACAGCTGACCTGCTAACCCTGTGAAGGCTCCCAGTTGGCATTGGACCAGCTGCCTCCTGACCTCAGGGCAATGCAGCATGGGCCATGCTGAGAGCAGAAGAGCCTTAGGAAGTGGCAGCACGCTCCAGCTAGAATCCAGTCCCTGTAGAGCCAACTATTCTGCTCCTCATCTATGATAGGGTGTCATATCATGTCATGTCCACATGCCAAAACTAGCACCGAATAAAACTAGAATAACGCCACAGTGCAAGAGTATTCTTTTATTATCTTGGGATTTTTTCAGTTAGAAGACTGAATTTTCACTAATATCCAAGTCATTATTACAAATGCTAATACTCTCTTCCAGCATCAAAAGAAGCCAAACACATCGTCATCAAGTACTTGATTTTCAGGAGATTTCAAAATATTCATTTTTAACCTGAACTAACAGCATATTTTAGCAAAACAGTGAAGCTTCTTGACATTCTGAGATGACAATAAAACCTCACAGGTTTTGTTTTCCATTGTACTGCCCATCAACTCTTAATTTGAAAAGTTGTGTCATGTTCATATATTCAACTGCAGCACACTTTACAGATGCACAGCAAAAATCTCAACAAATAACCCTTCCATTAGCATAAGTCAAACCTAAACAACTTCAGTGTTATTCTGATGACTTTCTTGCCAAAACCCAGGCTAGACCATTCAAAGTCAGCATTAATACTTTCTACACCCTGTTTGCAGTACAGACATACCATTAGCTATGAGGGAATATTAGTTATTGAACAGATGAAACACCAAAAAGGAAGAGCAGTTGACAACAAAGCGTGTGCTGCTGGATTTGCATTTCCAGCAAATCTTTATTTTTAAAACTACTGCAGCGATAAAGCAGCTCATAGAGCTGATCACGTCTGCAGTCAGAAGAGATTCATTAGCTTGCCAACAAATGGCAAATGAGAAAGCATCTGCTCAGTGACCTATTTCTACATTGGTGGCCAGCAGTGGGAGCGCTGAGGTGAGACCAAGCCCCAGATCAAACTACTCACCCAGGACAGGTATATGCATCCAACTCTCCTGGAGCAAGTGCTGCACTCAGTCCTGGTGAAACTGCCTTTAATTAGTTGAAAGCCACAAACGCACTTTAAAATATTTATAGCAGAACCCTGATTACTATTTGGGGTGGCCAGGTAAGGTTTTAACAGTAAGTTTAAAACTGTTTTTTAGGACATTGAGACCACTCAAAAGTAGCACTACCTAATACCAATCCAAAGTAACATATGGGTTTTCTATTTGGCTTTTATCAACCTTTATTAATAATGACTTATTTCTATAAGCTTGATCAGAAGCATCAGTAAAGAAAGATATACCCTACACTTGGGTCCAAGTCCTAGTACCTAAAATATTGTTTCTAAGTAGACATCCCTCCTTTAGTGTAGAAATAGAAAAAACCCACATATAAAATCTCATTTCAAAAATAACAACCCCAGCACCACAACACAACCCCAGCACCACCCCAGCACCACTATCCCACAGCAAGAACTGTCTTCCATTATCACTTTTGTAATTTGTCAGTTTTAATCCAAATAGTATATTCCAGTGGAAACAAAGAGGGGAAAAAAAAAGCTAAAGAGGCAGTTTCTAGAAAAATGGGCCAATACTGACACTAATTATGAAATCTGAAAAGCAAAGAGCTGGAAAGGTAAAATTAAATAAACATTTTTTTTTCATATCCAATGGGGAAAAAAATTTTTTTTGAACAAGTAGCTACTAAGAGTTAAGATTTGTCATCACAACCATAAAGACAAGTGACCAAAACCTCCCTCACTTTTGGCTGTGTATAAAGAAATAAATTAATCTACATTTCTACATCAAAATCCAAAAAGCAATTTTCAGTCATCTTCCAAAATTCAAGTAAAGAAGCACACATTGATCTATGCTAATAACATGTGTGAGTGCTACACTCTGGAGAGTTCTCAGCTAAGACATCCTTGGCTACTGGCACTTTAAAGTACCAAACAGAACTGATGGCAACTCCTTCAACCAACCACACATGCTGCTAGGAAAAGAAGAAAGTTGACATGCTTGTGTGCATTAAGAATTCATTGCAAGCTAACAACTGGCATTTGAATATTTCATTTTAGTTTTTAACTTAAGAGTAGTTGGTCTTTTATTTAAGAAGGTAATTCAAAATTGCCTGAAAGAGGGAATGAAGTCCAGAAGCTGTTTAAGTTTCTGTATTTATATGTCCACAAAATTTCAATCACGTTGCAGACCAGAACACTTGTAGTCATTTCATTTTTAGCAAGTCTCAAATCTCTTGCTGTTGTTTTTTTTGTGACTTCTTTTTAGAAAGCTGATAAAGTAGAAATAACCATTTTGTATAATGAAACAATTATATTTCTAAAGCATCACGCATATTCAGTGATGAGCAAGAAAATACATACGCATGCAACAGTTTCACCTGTGTTCTGTCAGAGACTCTCTGGTTCACAACAAACTCAACAAGATTGGAAGAGAAAGGATCTGCAGATTTACTCCAGTTCCCTGCACCTCTTGCGTGGCGATGTGTTAGCTATCTGTGTTTTCTCATTTAAAAACTTCTACAGGGTTTAGTAAGTTATTACTCAGTTGTGGCATTAAGCAAATACCTGCTACGTTAATAGTTTGTGTAAAAGCACCAATACAAACAATATTTGGCCCAATGGCTTTGATGTAGCCTGTGCACCAGACTACTATTTCAAGCAAGAGAAGTATGCTTGAAAAGACCATTGAATGAAGCTATTTGAGAATACAACATACAAAATCTCAGAATTATTTTACTTTGGTTCAGTTTGTACTCAGCTGTTGCTGATGGCAGATAGTCATACAAACACTAGCGGTCATTAAAGATCAACGCACTGAAGAGAGTTTTTGCCAACTTTTATTTGTAGATTTTCCAAAATCCTGTTCTTGATGTAATGTGTTATTTTTTAGCCTTTTATTAAAACCAATTCAAGTTAAAGCTTCAGAAACCTATATTAAGTATCCATTTGAAGATGAAATTTAGGATGCTATCACTAAAAAGATCCAAGAGATTAAAAAATGAGCACATTACCAAACCATGTCAATATATTCAGGAAATCAGCAACTGAACCAAATACTAAGGTGCCCTCGAGTGGCCATTTTATATGCACACAACAGGGAAATAACCTAAGTGGACTTCTCTACATTCATTTGACAGGTTTTGAGTTCAGCTACTGCATATGTTCTTGTTTCAGCAGACTTTTGCCTTTATTACTGTACATGTCCAATTGATGTTGACAACACTAAAATTAGTATTTTATTTAAGAGCAGTAGCAATATAATGGCATATAAGCACACACCAATTGCTTGCATTTTTAAAGAGGCCTATTTTCAAACTACTAAAAGGTGTAGAAGAATATTAACATACTATTAATAACACTTATCTATTCATTTCTGCAGAAGTTCTTTAAGCTAACTAACTGGAAAGGCTTTTTTAAGTTACTAAAATGTCTCCCCTATTCAGTGCTCTAACTGCTGGATACCACAGAAAAAAAGGTTGAGTGTCCCACGTTTCACAAAACACTGGCTTTTCAAAGAAGTCAGTATTGCTCTTCTAGCAATGTTCTGAACATGCTCGCCACTCCTCCATCCCCTCAGAGTGCCCATATCTTGTTATGAGAATATGGTGAAGCTTGTGCACAAGCTGGATGTAGTTCTGATTGTGTGCAGAGCTACAGACATTCATAAAATTTACATCAAGCAGAGATGCAATTACTCAATGATCTGGGAAATACAGATACATTTATTAGCACTAGATGAGTGCAAAACATTTCTTCTTCCAAGTCTAAGTGGGAAAATCCACACCTATTGTTGCCAACATTTTTTTTAGATTACTTAGCTTCTCCTTTAGATAACCACCTCTTGAGATATTATGGAGAGTAACCATGGCTTAATTAAAGGTTGACAAAGGATAAACAAAACAGATGGCTTTAATCTCTTCCTGGAGTTCTCTCCCTTTCCCTTGGCCAATCTAACTGATATTTTCCCTCTTTAGTCCAGGGAAAACTGTCTTTAGAGAGAGCTTCCTAACACCTCAGAACAATACCTTTTCTCCTCCTAAGTGGCTTGCCCTGCTGCATGCAGGATGGTTTACATTTTCATGATCCACAGTAACCTGGCAATGCAGTCTCTACAGACTTCAGCTTTGGCAGAAGTTTTGTCTCCTCTGACATGCTAGCTTGTAGCTAGGCAGCCCAGTTTTAAGAACTACTCCTCAAGTGAAAGTACTTACAGAAGTGGGGAAAACAAGACCCTGCACATGAGAGCTACGGGAAATGAAGCAGGCATACGGAAAATCCACACCCTGGCTTCTCAAACTCATCAGTTTAACCATTGCTGGACAAAGTCCAGCTCACAGGCAGTCTCCAGTCCTGGAGATATTCAAAACCCAACTAGACAGGGCTTTAAGCAACCTCCTGTTCTCTTTCACCTCACTTTGAGGAGGGAGAAGTTGATGATTTCCAAGAGTCCCTTCCAGCCTGAAACATTTTGCGATTCTGTAATTCAACCCATTCTAATGGCGTAATCTTGCCAAATAATTTATCCCACTCTCACTATCCCTGGCCTCAGGTCATAATCCTTGTATGGTATTTTAGTGCTTCCTATTGCTGCCTATCTTCATTAGCATATTTCAAAAGTAATTTGTATCACACAAATTCATACACCACTAAAAAAATCCCCTGGTTTTTGCAGTATTGGGAGAGCTAAATGGTAACCTCTCTCCACACCAGTGACTGAATGCTTGTGAATGGCAACTATAAACTTACTGCTCACGTGCTGCAACATAGCCCAATTTATCCATCTTAAGGTGCCCATTTTAGTGTGGTAAATGTATTATGGATTTAATCTCCTTTAAGATAGCTTTCTAGAAAATGTACCATCTTCTAAATTCACATCACATTTTATCCAGTTGCCTAAGTTCATACTTCTTAAATTATACACAAAGTCTTAGGAAAGCATGGAAGACTCATTCTTCTTTTCCTTCAGTGAACTCAAGAATTATATGAAACTTCTGCTCCATGCATAATTCACACCCTTTCATAAATATAGAAACTTTGTTTACTATTCTCTAAACGCTGTCAGAAGATGTGATAATATATTCCCACTTCATGTAGTGGAATAGGTTGTGTCAGATCATAGTTTTTGAGACGAAGTATCTGGAATTCACATAAGCTGATTCAACATTCAATTAAATAAGGAAATTTCCATCTGCATTCTGAGAAGCTCTGCTTTTTCTTCTCCTATATACTCATTTTTATTAAAAGCTGCACAGATTGTTTGTGATAACACATACATAGGTAATCTTTATCCACACTCAACATGGAAACCTCACTGCTTCTCTGCATTACTTGTATGGCATAAGAGTCATTGGATTAAATATAAAAAATAAACGGTAGTTTAAGAAATGTTGTCTTTTTACAATTTTTATTTTACATCAAAGAGGTGTTGTTGTTTTTATTTTAAATTAAAGATTGCTTCAAACTTGATTTCCTGAACTGTGCAACTTCAGTACACTCTTAACTTAGCAGCACGTAGATCCAGTTCAATTAAATGATTTAGACTTGGTACCAGACACGTCTTCATTAGCAGAGCCCCGTGTCTCAAGGAATCACTTCAGCAGCTGTTACTCAACTGCATATTTTAGACAGATTTTATAATTTCTGGAACCTTGATTGTAAAAAAAAAAAAAAAAAAAAAAAATTCATCCCTTTCCTCTTGGCTTATTGGTAAACTGTAAAATCATCTACTTCAAAGCTTACTTCCTCTAACCAGTAGTTTTGGGAGACTCCTACTAACTCCTTAAAACTTAAAAAAAAATAATGTTTGCAGTTATTCTTGGGCACTGCATCTTAAGATCATGAGCATCATTAACAACTGTCCCTCCACCTTACCAGCAGCACAGTTTTGATTACAAGTATTTGAGACTCAATACAGAGATCTTCAGTCAAGACAAGTCTGTTCAGACATTGCTATCATAAAAACAAACATCACAAAGTGCGTCTCCAACAAGGGTCACATTTGCTCCACTTACATTTACTGCAACAATTCTGAAAAAGTCCTTGAAGTCATTTATTTAAGCCTACAAGTTCAGATTCTCGAGGAAAAGTGTTTGTGTAATTGTAAGCCATGCCCTTCTAAGAGTGCTCCAGGAGACAGTAAACTAAAGGAGCATAAAAAGTTTAGTGAGAGCCCAAAGCAAACAAAAGATTCAAGAGATTCTAAAGATTCTTTAGAACTAAGACTGTTAGAGAAGAAACTTCTCTGCCTGCTTTATCCTTCAGTTCTATGATTGTTGTGTACAGAAACGCTTTATGATGAATATAAAAGGATTTGCCTGGGTTTGAAAGCGATAATCAGGTGCAAGCCTGAAGTGCAATGATATTCCTGAACAGTTTCATGTCAGCACCCACCTGAAGTAGAGTTTTAACATACAAAATTACCTCATATCACTTGACCTATGGTAACTGTCTATAGTTAACTACAGATGCAAGCTCTTGATGGCATCGTACAAGCATTCAGGGATAAAGCAAGTGCAACCAGCATAGCATATTGCACTGGAAATTGCATCCAAGATGGGGTAACGTGAGCGATGCATTTATAAAGATTCCTTAATGGTTTCACTACTAGGTGACATTTGTTTTACTGGATTCTATGCTACGTTTCATACCATTCACAGTTTTATGTATGCCTAAAAGCTGAGAAGGGGATTTGGAAGAAAATTAATCCTAGGAAGGCAGTGTTATGCTGAGGATATTTAAAATAAGTTAACTTGCTAACAGCTACTGCTGCTTCTAAATTGAGTATTTTAAGAGGAAAAATAAGTTCCTGCTGTTAGTAATACCAAATCACACATTTTATTCACAAAAAAACCCCAAACCAAAATACATTTCCAAAAAACAACCTGTCAGCTTCAAGTCTTTTCACTTATATTATTCCTCCTTTTAATTTTAAGCAAACATAAATAGAATAAAAATCCCTTAAGTCCCGAATGCTTCAAAATTACATCATTCCAAAACAAACAGGAAAGCAGCTGACCAGATCCAGAGATGTGGGTTCCTTAAGCAGTCAGTCTTTAGAAGTCTCAACAAACCAAGGTCTCCCCACAGTAGGACTATGAGCTACTTTCTGAGAAAGGAAGCGCTGGTCTTTTATACTGGTGTGTCTCTTGTTAACGTTGAGAGAGAAGGGGCACTGGCTTGAGAAAACTACTACTAACTCTGTCACGGACTACACTGCTTAAATGGAATGTACTTTGACAATAAGGACACATTTTCCTAACTATCATAAATACCATCCTGTTGTCTTCACAGCTTTGGTCATAATATCACAACCCTACAACTGTACCATTTATAGATCATTTCAACTACAAGAGTTTTCCAAAGAGCAGACGTGCATCTGAATCATTCACAGGGTACAAAAAAAAAAATAATAATAGAATCACAGAATGGTAGGGGTTGGAAGGGACCTCTGAAGATCATTGAGTTGAACCCCTTTGCCAGTGTAGGAACACCCAGGGCAGGCCACACAGGAACAGATCCAGGCAGCTCTTGAAAGTCTCCAGAGAAGGAGACTCCACAG
>JANHGN010018036.1:82689-95203 GCA_024605025.1 Megaceryle maxima
ATATTTTTAAAGTCAGGCTGCTTTCAATAAGTGTTATTTTTTTCTAGTGTTCACTTGATTGCTAGTTAAATGTATTATTCTATATTAAATATAATGAGACAATAAAACTGCAGATGCTTTTTTGCCCTTAGCTTTATTCTGCATTGGTTTTTGGTGGACCATGAAAAAAATAATTTAATTTTTCATATTTGCACGTTTGATGGCACTACTGGTCTCTGCACTAGGAAATTTTGTTATTATAGTGTGCATCTCTAGAATTCAAATTTAGTAATACAACAGTCTTGTCAAAAAATGAAACATCTCTTATAATTAACAATAAGTAAAATTTTTGCAACAAGAGATACATGAATCCTGAGCATCACAGAACCAAGAACTGAACCTTGACATGCACCCTGAGCTCCATCAGACAGAATAAATTAACACAGATGTTGTACTGTTAGACAAACACGAAAAGCTTATGATCTTGCTATAATGAAGCTAAGAGAAATATTGTACTGCATGTTTTAAGAGAATCAATTCAAAGCAACTTTTGTACTACATCAAGCTTTTACCATGAGCAACTTGTAACAGAAGACAAAATCTGGGAAAGTCCCTCTAATTTTTTAATTTTCCTGGCTAAGGAAAGTGACCCTTAGGGCATACAAGTCTGTCTCTGCACTTCTGTATTACCTGCTCATACCCAGAAGGAATTAATTTTACCAAATGACAACATATATAAGCATCTGCAACCTATACTGGGACTAACGGAAGCAGAAAGCGTTGCTATTTCAAAGGTGATATCCAAGTAAGTGTGCTAAAAGCTCACTTCACCCCAACAATGCTCATTTCAATTAAAAATAGGACACAAGATGCCCTTGGCAAATGTAGGTGAGGCAAAAGAATTTTCCAGAACAAAAGAGCTTGCTATGATGTGGCACAGACACCCCCACCTGAACAGTGGACAAGACTGTTATTCAAGAAAGCGTAGTGCTAGCAAATGCTTCCATGTTACCAAAACACTTGGCAGAGGGCTGAAAGCTACAAGCAGGAATCTCTCCCTTCCTCCACAGTCACCCCTCAGTTCCCAGGGAATCTCAGCCGCCTTCCAGCAGCAAGGGAACGTGCCTCAGATGTCGTCAGGACTGCAAAAGCAAAGTTTTAGAAACTATCACCACACCCTGCATGGGGGCACAGAAATGTGTACCCATACAGAACTCCCTCACCCCATTCTTTCCTCAACCCTCCACAGAGCTTCACGTGCTGGAAGTGTAAGGCAACCTCCCATCTTCCCTGCCAAAAATATCCAGGAGCAGAAAAGCAGCACATCAGACATGCAGAATGGAGGCCCAACTTCCATCTTTTCTTCCTCTTCCCTGTGAGGCCCAGGCCCACTAGCAAGATTATCACTGAATATCAGTCACAGCTCTACGTTCACTGTGAGCTGGGCTGGGGCCAGAGCCAAGAAGGATAACCCAGTACAAGCACTAGTCAAGGAATATCAGTGCTAGACTGGTTCAGATAACTTAGCAGCACACACCTTTAGGATTTTGTATTGTGATTTCTGATTGCCTAACCCAAACCTGATGTTTGGTGGCCTTGCAGAAATGCAGGTGAACGTGAAAGTGCATGATTCATCTATTGCTATGTTTTATAATCAGATTTTGTTCCTATCTCAGACAGATCATGCCATTTACATTAGTCAATGAAAGAAAAGCCCAAGTAGGAAGAAATAGAATGGTGTTCCCTACTCAGCAGTAACATGCATTTCTTAACTTGTCTGGATTCTATCCTTGTTACTATGAAAGGTGATTCATATTAGTCTGCAATACAATAAAGCAAAATCTGATTACTCCTTCAAACATATCAAGACAGCAGTGGATTACTATATTAAACATTCAGGTTCTCTGTTTATAAAGATCTTGGCAGTTTTGTGAACTTTGTAAAGAAGAGAAATTTTAAACAATTCTTCCTATTTTTTACTTTAAATAGAAGTAAATAAGGGTAACTGACAGCTTAATTCAAACCACAATTGTATTTTATCTCTTAAGTGAAGCAATTATCCCTGTACTTCAACAATCCTTAATGAAATATACTACCTTAGTTTTCACACTGTGGGGGTTTTTTTCCCCCTTCTAAAATGGAACTATCACTCAGAGATCCATTTTCTCAGATTGGGTTACACAGCATGAACTCCCACTCTTTACGCCCGCCCTTGCACTCATTGCCCTGTCAATGTTTACTGCCTAGTATGATGGGAGTAGTAAGTTACATGTTAGGCCATACTTAATGTAGATATAGAGGAGTGTGTGTTTAAGCATAAATACACCTATATAAATAAAAATATATAAACAAGATTGGATGCCCCACAAAGAGCTGCATTCAGAAAACCAAATAAGACTGTGAACTTCAGTATCACAGAATGGTAAGGGATGGAAGGGACCTCAGTATATTATCAAATCCAGGTGCCAGAACAGGAGTAAAGGCTGACATTCTCAAAATTGCTTTGCTAGAAAACCACTTGCCAACTTACTGTAGAGAACACACAGCTACATGACTGAAGAGCTTGTTTGCCATACTGCTTGTGTTTGCTATTACAGTGCACCTCACTGCAAGCAAGGGTCTGGAACTCAGCAGAACAATAAGACCCTCAGAAGATGGGCCCAAAACACCTTAGGATTTCTCATCAAGGTATTACAGAGAATGAGGCAAGCCAAAGCCACCAGAAAGAGTAATCCTATCTTATCCCTGTGAGATGGAAAGGACTCAAAGAATACAACTGAAGAACTGCCTATCACAAGAGAAAAACACAATATAAAAAGACAGGAACAAGCCATTTCTCAGATCATAATACTTTGCTGTTCTGTATGTAATAGACAATGTATGTTGAACTTGAATCTAGGAATAGCTTTCAAAAGATACAAAAGTAAGCACTTAGCACCGCTTCAAAGAAGTTTTGAATTGTGAATGACATTTTAACATACATAAACTTTTCTCTATTTCTTTTCTGTATCTTTCAAAAAAGAGAAGTGATAGAATTCTTGGCGAAGCTGTTTTACTTACATTGAAGGTGTTAACTGCATTTTTATCATAATACTTCTTCTTTTCGTACTTATCCCTGATGAAAAATTCCACAGCTCTGAAAGTAGCTAGTTTAAGGAAAATAGGCATTCAGATAAACAGCAACACTAATCTAAAAAGCTGATGGGTTATTCAAGTTAAAGAACTGCACCAGGTTCTTGCTCCATCTCATTCTGCAGTTTGAAAACAACAGAACAAACTTCTCTATGCAGAAGAATTGCTACTGCAGTGTCCAAAAAGTGCTTGTTTTTACTACAAAAAAAATTGTCAGTTTAATCCCTTAATGAAACAGCATGAGAAAGATATACTAAAAGTGTTCACAGTTAGGGTATTTTCACTTAGTATTTATAAGCTATGGAGCTGTAGACCTGCCAAGTATTTATTAGAGGTACTCACACATAGTAAATAAAGTATAGTTTACATTCATAACTTGGGAAAAAATACTTCCTTTTCAGATAAAAGGTGAAATATATGTACCTGTTCTTTGATTTGCACAAATTACTTCACACATCAAAAGCTAATCATGAACAGTCCTCCATGACAGTCTCCTGTTAAACTCTCTGTGGAAGGGAAAGGAAACTAAACTACTAGATATTTCAGCAAAGGTGGAAACAGTAGCAAGTATATTGACATAGATGACTAGAACTGACAACTTACTAGCTCAGACACAGAAAGGACAGCTAGTTGTTTTCTCAATTATTCTCTCAGCTTCATGAAGTAGCTCATTCAAAGCAGTGTGGACACTAACTTTACTAAAGCTAATTCTTGGGTATCTGTAGAATAAAGCTTAATGAAGTTGTTCAGCAATGGGATTTTCTCTTCAAAAATGCTACTGTGGAAGCTCAGATTCATTGCCTCTTAAGCTTCCATAGCAACTCTTCCTCAACTGATGGAAAGATACCTTAGTTCAATGTACCATCTCTTAAAATTAACACTGAGCTCAGAGCTCTCAGTTCCTTCATTCTGTTATCAAATTATATCATCAACAATCACATTTAGTTTCAAATTGTATGAGTGTCACCTGAAGACACTACTTCATAAAAGCTGCAAAACCCAAAGCATTCTTTTCTACCTCTTTTCAAATATACCTACATTCTAAAGGGCATCTTGAGCACTTGGAACTACCTTACTATTAATATTGCATTATTCTTTACACTTACCAAAGGACTGTCATTTTGCCAAAAGAAAAATCAATGCATATTATCACATTACAAATGAATGGAAGTTGTCTAGTATGAAACTCCCAAAAGTTTTCGAATTTAGCTAAGACTAAACAGGATTCCCTCAAAGTTTATTTTCAACTTGCAGTACAAATCACTGCAGGGAGGAGATAGGGAAAAAGTATTTAATTTTTTTTCATTCTTCTGGGTTGCAACTGAATAACTGCATTAAATTAACTAATTTAGAAGTAAAACAGAAAAGATTCAAAATTTGATTGTTATAAAATACCTTAGAACAGCCTTTCTTCTAATAAGAGGTCAGTTATTTGCCAAAATTAACTTTTTCAGATAGCACATTTATTTTGTCAAATGCTTTAAGTTTTGGTTGCTGATTTTGGCGTTAGGTATTTTTGTTCTTTTGCATACATTTTTACATATTTTTTTAGCAGTTTCCCAGACTGCATACTTGATATTTTAGACAATTGGAAAGTTTTAAGTTCCTGCATTAATAATTTTCAAATTAAGTATTTAAGTTTCATAGGGTTTAATTTTCTAGGATGCTATTATATGGATGTATTAAGTTGTGTATTTTGAAAAATATTGACTTTACTCAACTTATTCCACTTCAATATGTGTGAATTTTTGGACCATGTCTAAGTTTCTTTAGTTCAATAAACATCTGTGTTCTTGTTAATAAAAGAATTAAAGCAACCTCCATTATGTCAAAAATGTTTTAAGTAAAATAAAAAGACAAAAAAGAAGATTCACTCTACTCTTGGAAAAAAGAGTTTCAAACAGGAAGTTAAGGCAGACATACAAAAAAATACCATCAAGATGATCCTCAAAGTTAGCTTCTATGTCACAACATCCCTACCAAGTACAAGGGAAGAATGAAAAAATTCCCAGAAAGTTCAGACTTGTGATTAAGTAGCAGAAGTGATGCGGGACCTTAAGCAGAAGATTTTGGGCAGATCCCATATACACATTTCTCCTGCGTCTCCATTCTACTACCTAAAAAATATATTATAGTGTTACAGGAAGGTAAACACTAATACAGAAGAATATATACTAAAGCAATCATTACATGCAAAGTTTTCATAATTCATCGAAAGAATATTCAGAGTATTGAGAATATTCATAGACAGAATACTACGAAAACAACATGCTGATTTTGTAGTGATACAAAGGGCAAAGAGGGAAGGCAAAAAAAGCCCCTTAACACAACAGCTTGTCATGAATGTCAAGTAGGTAAGTAGCTGCCAAAAATATGGAGAAATTGAGAAATAAAACAGAAAATGTTGGCATCCTCTCTCCTCACACTATAATTTTCATAAAGAAAACACATGCAATTAAATATATTCAATTGACCAAGTCCACCACTTAGAAAATGACAACTGTTCAAAAGGCAATATAATTATTTCAAGGCATACAGTGTCAACAAAAGAATTAAAAGTCTAAAAACTATACTTTTGGTCTGATCTGACAAGAAAAGCTTAGAACAAAGCTTAGAACATTCCTTCTCTTGCACCAGTGAATTCAAGTTTACTATAGTAAGAACAAAATACACATTTTCAAGATCCACTTTTGAGTAAGTTTTAGTTAAAGTATTTCAGTCTTATGGCTGAAGTTCTAGAATATTACAGCTGGAATGCTACAGTGCTATCTGGGTCCAGTTACATATGCCCATGAAAAAAAAAGTATGTTTAATTTAAAAAGCTACTGGAATATGAAAAAGAATTTATCTGTTTTGCTCAAGTGCATTTTATAATCAGTCTAACCCTTCCAAAAAAATTCTACACATAGCATATTGAGCGTAGTACTTAATAAACAGAGGAACCAAAATCACTTTCAGATATAGAAGGAGAAAATTCAGATCCAGTTAAGACTCAGTCTGTTTATCAGCCTCCATAGCCTGTGTCATCATTGGGCTGACAGCTGAGGAGAGATTCAGCTCACTTAACAGGAGGTGTCAAGGATCTCATTATAGTTAAAGAGTTCTAGAAAGATTAGGTGAAGCAAATCCTTCCTGGGGAGTAACTAAATCAGGAGCTAATACAAACTTAAATCAATGCCATTATAGATTACCATAATGATTCAGTACATTTGAAAAAGGTGGTTTTTGAAGAAAGCTATTTATTGGCAGTAGACAATTTTTCTTCCAACCCTCCCCTTCCAGGTACATTGCGATAACCCGACACTGACACAAGTGGTGGTCATCACAGAGGTTTGGTTTATCTGGATATTCCATGCCGTCATCTGCGCTCGCACACTTCATAGACCGTATGCACTTCAAAAAAACCACAGAATACTTGAGAGGAAGAAATCCATATATCACCAGAGTGAGATCCAATGGCTTATTTTACTTTACCATCCATGTCGTTATTTCCTGTTCTAATGCTTCTAACTTCATCTGGCAGGTACTCAAGATAAAGACAGAATTATCAAGAGCTATCTAGTATCACTAACTTCCTACATACCAGGAATTTATGAAGTTACCCCTTCTGAAAGCAAAATAAATGAGGCTTGCTAAATCTCATTACAAAGTAATTTCCTATAACTGAGGTAATTTAAACCTTTTCTGAACCATTCCCAACTTTCACTATCATTTTTTATACAACAATATCAATGAAATAAAGTGAGTTTTCAAATGTTTTTTGAAACAGTCATAATATCTAAGCTGCATTAAAAGTCATTTCAACATGAAAGCTAAACCAAAAAGGATACTGATCTGTTTGAGGTCTTCGGAAATTCTCTGGTAGATTAGCTTCATAGAGTAGTCTTGCTTTAGTATTTCCCATTTCCTGCATGCACTAAGGAAAAATGATAGAAAACAGTTAGCTCACATCCATCAATACTTTAAACCCTGTAACAGTCGGAAAGCTATTGGTGTGCTTAAAATGTTTCTAACCTAGAGACCTCTGCTGTCCAGGTTTCAGACTGGAGCATATCTGGAAAAGTCAGTACTTGGCACACCAGAAGAATGTAACCCAGAATCCGACAGATGTGTGAACACTACCTTACTGTCCCCTACTGAAAAGGAAAAGGCTTACAACACATTTTCTACAGATAAAACAAAGCAGCAGCATTCAGAGTCCCCACGGCAAAGTACAATACATCTAGAATGACAGCAGGAAAGATCACTAAACCAATTCACAAAGTGACTTTGCAAAGCTCAAATATTACAGTATAAATATAAGTCATTAAGAACTATTTTGATTGTAAAACATTTCAGTTGGGCTATCATGATAAACTCAAATCCTTCAAAGGACTCCCAGCATTCCCTCCAAACTGAAACACATATATTAAGATATTTCACCTGTATTTGCTCTGGAGTCCATTGGTCCAAGTTGACAGACTTGACCCTTGATATATGGACCCCAAGATTTCGGTGTATTCCAGCACATCTGATGCAAATAAAAACACCAGTGTTCCAAGAGGCCCATCTTGGACCTAAGGGGAATGGGGAAATAAAATAGTTATTTTCAAAATTCCATATACTGTGAAGATTTGCTTTGAGATAATTCTATATTGACAACAGGATAAACAAGTCTAAATAAAGGTTCACATCTGTTTCTCTAGGATACCTACTAATTCTAACAATCACCATTGTTAGCAATTTTATTCATGCCTTTCTATTTCTAAGTGATGTCACATAACATTTGATTTAGCCACACTAACCTAGGAAGATATATGTTGTGTCCATCACCCTCCCCTCACACACCAAAAAAAAAAATCCAAACAAACCCCCCAAAAAACCCCCCCAAAAACCCCAAAACTTTCTAAAGTTGGCCTAGTAGTAAGTAACAAGATTTTGCTTACATCAGATGCAAGCATTAGCAGAAATCAGAAGTTGCCCCTTTTTCTCCAGTTACAAGCTTCCTAAGACATGCCTGTGTACTTAACCTGAAATTACATGCAGGGCAATCTTATATCAATGCAACAAATCTTTCAATACCTCATATAGCATAGACTTTACAACAGTAGCATGCAACCTCTTATGGAATGATTATACAGAGATTTGCAAAACCAACAGATGAAAACATCCATGACTAAGAGCAGTGGAAAACTGAATACATTCAGGACCCCTGATTGCTAAACTACAATACGATTTGCCATTCACAGCCTGAGGAGTTTCCTCACAGTATTGGGTTGATTTATGCATCGTTTCTCAGCTGTGCTGGCAGGCTGAGACAGACATAAAGGACATTGGCCCGAACTTCCACAGTGACACTTGGGATGTCTGAAGTTACTACACGGTCTCAAATTAAATACATTCATATTGTTTTATTCCAGCTCTATACAGCACCACTGTTAAAGGCACTGCTTTGAAGCCCATCTAGTTCTGAGCTCTAAAGAATTCAGAGATAAAATAATTAACCATCAAAAGCAAGAAGGCACACTGAAGAGCTGGAAAATAATTTGAGCAATTATTTTCCACCTCTGTACAACAAATGTGCATCTAGGCCACTCATACAACTGCAGCAGTTTGCACTGCAGTATTAGTATATTGTATGAATGTTTCCTGGGGCCTAGAAAAGAATTTTATGCCTCCCTCTCCTGATCTTTAGCTTAGAACTGTCACGTTGATCCCAATCAAATATGCACAGATCTGCTTGCTCACTCTCCTGCAGGAAAGGGAGAAAAGAGAAGGTGAGAAGACTTGCAGACTGAGGTAACAGTTTAATAAGTAAAACAAAAATAACAGATAAGCACAAGGAAAAAAACCCAACAAACTACAGAACAACAACAACAAACAAAATAAACACACACAAAAAAACCCAAATAAACAAACAAACAAAAACCCATAAAAAACCCCAACCAACCAACCAAACAACACACCCAAGGATCTCTTACTACTTCCTGTAAGCAGGCAGGTGCCCAGACACTTCCTAGAAAGGCAGGCCTCAGCACACACAGCACTCGCTTTGGAAGACATCATCATAACCAAGAACATCCTTTCCTCCTTCTTTTCTGCAGCATTTATTGCTGACCACATCATCACATTATAAGGAATGATCAACTTGAGTCCGCAGCTGTCTCAGATGTGTCTCCTTCCAGTCTCTTGCCCACCCACCTCTAACCTAATCAGCTACAGGGGGCTGAACAGGAAAAAACAAAACAGAACAGAAAAGCCCTGATACCGTGCAAGCATTGTTCAGCAATAACCAAAAGATCTAAGCAGAAGAAATCCTTTCAGTTAGACTCCGTTCTTTGGAATTGGTATTCAAAAACCCCAAGGCACTTTCACAGCTCCCTCGTTTTGCTGCAAGAAGCCTTCCCCTTACTAGTAGAAATACCATCTATATTTTGGGTAGCTACCTTGCTTTTAATCTCTCGTGCAAAATCTTAAAAAGTCAGACCACCAAATGTCCCCTGCTTGACCTTTTAGACCAAATGATTAATATGACCTGGAGTTTTCAAAGTAAGTGCTACCACAATAGCTCTCTTGACCTCTGAAGTCGAATATTAAAGTTACTCATTGAAACTAAAACACCATTTCCCACATGGCACTTATGTTAGAACTACTACATTGGGTAAGAACAGTCAATCTGTTTACAACAAGTGTATTTAATAGTTAACTACCAACCCATTGACCTGCCTTTTTATTTTCCCTTGTGAAACACTACAGACAATACTCACCCTGTTCTTACAGTCTCTGTAGATCCCTAGTACAGGAAAATCCCATGCAATCTCTTCTACTTTAAGTTTCATTGCTCTAGGGTAGTTTTGCAGGCCATTTGCCTCAACATATTAATCGAGTTTCACATAAAGTAGTACACCAGAAGAAAACTATTCAAAACAGCTCCTTAACCACTTGATTGTACATAAAGTGTATATACAGCTTATACAATTGCTTTGTGTAGCTATGATGGTTTAGAAACAGAAAGGTAAGGCAAGGTCTGGTGTGCCCAACAGCTTCTCCAGTTTTTCCTCCCGAACTATAACCCAGGGATGTGCATTCCAAAGGAAGCCAGTTTTAATCAGGTTACTATAGGAACAGGGGCTGTTTATGCCCTTACTACAGTAAAGGGATTGAGGTGCTGGAGCATGTCAAGAGAAGGTCAGTGAAGCTGGTCAAGGGTCTAGCCCACAAGCCTTGAAGGAGCAGCTGAGGGAACTGGGGGTGTTTAGCCTGAAGAAAAGGAGGCTCAGTGCAGACCTCATCTGTCTCTACAACTACATGAAAGAAGGTTGTAGTGAGTTGGGGGTCAGTCTCTTCTCCCAGGTGACAGGACAAGGGGAAACTACCTTACATTGTGCCAGAACAGGTTGAGGTTGGACATTAGGAAAAAATTATTCACTGAAAGGGTTGTCAAGCATTGGAACAAGCTGTCAAGCTGCCCAGGGAAGTGGCTGAAATCACCATCCGTGGAAATATTTGAAAAGATTTGTAGATGTGGTGCTTAGGGACATGGTCTAGTGATGGACTTGGCAGTGCAGGATTAACAGTTGGACTTGGTTGAAAAAGACCTTTAAGATCATCAAGTCCAGCCATTATCTAACTCTACCAGGGCCACCACTACACCATAAACTTGAGCCCTTTATCTAAATGACATACATCCAGTGATGGTGATTCAACCATCTCCCTGGGAAGCCTGTTCAGTATACTCTTTTAGTATAGAAGTTTTTCCTAATGTCCAACCTTGCTTTACTTCCACACCCAAAGACTGGGAAAACCACACAAGTACAGTCTTCACATGCTTTTCAGATGTCAGTGTCTGCAGAAAAATACCAGTTATATATAAAAGGCCACATCTTAAATATATCTCTAGTCTTTAGGAGTCTCTTCTAGCTGGCTTAGTAAGCCTGTGTTTTGATAGTCAAGGCCAAAATTTGAGAACTTAAAATCTGTCACATTAAAAAAAAGCATGGGGAGAGTTCCAACAACAGAAACTGGTTTAATACTTTTTAACAGAGTCAAGTTCAAAAGCCTAAAGTTTCACTGAAGGAAGGCGATTCAAGTTCCAGAGCCTAGCTGGTTACCCTCTGAGACTGGTGTGGTTCAAGGTGTATTGCAAGAACAGTGGGAAGATAAGCTTTAGAAGCATCACTTGGCTATTTTTAGCCAGTGTCTGGCAAGCACGAGTTTCAGGGACAGAATTCCTCCAAGTTTGTCTTTTCAAACTGGGTAACTTCTTCATGAAAGTCATTAACAAATCAAATAAGCTCAGCCCTTTTCATAACTTGCAGGAGGCTGTGCAGGAGTATTCCAAGTGAAACTCTTCCTATCCTACCTCCTGAAGTCAGAAATATGTATCAACCAGTTTCAGTTATTCTTTCATGTCACTGATCCATTTTCTTCAACAGCATCAATAATTGTTACAAGTGTTTCAAAGAAATTAAGACAGCATCCCTACTTCAAGGGCTGCATAAAGCCTAAATCAGAAAGGAAGTACAGTGACATAAGTTCTTTCATTTCTATGTTTAAGCCACAAAACTAAGTGTCTGGCTTGGTAACTACTTTAATTCTGGAATATGCTCAAATTAAACAACACTTCACACAACAAACACTTCATACAGGAAGTTAGGAATATGAAAAAATGCAGTTTGTAAATCAGGGGATTGGTTAATTACAGCTATTAGAGATACACAGGTAATGTCAGTTTATTCTTGACATGAACAAGACATTTTCTTGTCTAATTGCTGTTTGGTACAAGCAACCTTGTAAGGTGACAAAATGAAACAAAGTTTTTCAGCCTTACTAACAAACAGCCAGTTACTATAAATATGAGTTTTGACTGAATAAGCTTGTGAGAAGCTAAGTTTGTTTTTCCACAATAAAAATAAGAATAATTTTACCAAACAATAGGTGATGATGATAATACAAATACTAAGTTGTTAAAAAAAATATTTAAAGTTCACTGTGAAGTTATATACATACATAGAAATAAAATGAATAGGCCTTGGTGATGTTTTGGGGAACAAATCCCCAAAAGCCATTAATGATCTTTTTTTCTTAATATTACTTTACATGAAGAGCACTCAACTATGTATATACACAACAGGATTTAAAACAGAACACAGTCCTCACTTAAAACACTTACTTTTAATACAAATATCAATTCAATTCAGTGTTTTGTACTGCAAGAAAACAATTTTCCGAAGTTTGTATTCCTGACTTGGAAATATTTCACACCACAGATTTCCCCAACCATCCTAACACTGCCTAGGCAAGCAGGATCATAACCAGCTACTGAACTGCCAGAGAACAGCTCCCGAACCTGTGCCAGCCATGCTCATGCCTGGTTACCTAGAGCACATCTGTGTGTGTGGATCAAGAGCACATGTAGAGTATG